>JAOVVA010220893.1:0-22302 GCA_028565275.1 Leiocassis micropogon | reverse complement strand
TGATTGTGTAAAGCTGCTTTGCGACAATGTCAATTGTTAAAAGCGCTATACAAATAAAATTGAATTGAATTGAATGAATTGAATAGTCTTAAGTCTTTTGCAGACTCTTACAGGTTTTCTTCTAAGATTGCCCTGTATTTGGCTCCATCATCCTTCCCATCAACTCTGACTAGCTTCCCTGTCCCAGCTGAAGAAAGTTAGTTAACAGTGCTAGTTTTCTGTCACACATGGCAATTTGGATTTAGGCCAAAAAGTTCAATTAAACAAAGAGGTATGAATACTTTTGCAAGGCACTGTAGAAGCTTTAATATAATTTATAGCAAGAACTAACTTATTGGAAAGTTGTTATGCTGTAATGCTGTTATCGGAAAATAATTAACTGCATTAAGGGGAAGAGTAACTCTTCCCATTCAGACCACTATGGTGCTGACTATTATTATTACAGCGATAAAATTTGTCTGGGTTTAATTTTGTTTTATGCCCGTTTCACTGTCAAAATGCCTGTTATACTGTAGGTTGCGGTATAGTATTTAGTTTTGACAGAGTTTTTGTTGTTGATGATCTTACAAGTATATTTAACCACTAATGATTTTTTTTTATTATAAATTATATACACTTGTCATTCAGTACATGACATGAGAATTCAGCTTACTCCAATTTAAGGTGACCAATTGAAACAACCACAGACCATAACACTTGAACTGTGGGCACTAAGCATGATGCATCACTTTGAAAAAGGGTCAGTCTGGACTCGTCAGACCACTTGACCTTTTTCTATTGCTCCAAAGTCCAATCTTTATGCTTCCTAGCAAACTGAAACCTTTTTCCCGATGAGTCTCATTAACAAGTGTTTTTTTTTTTTTTTTATGGCCACACATCTTTAACTTGTTATTGTTGACATATTACAGAATAACGTTTCTACTTGTCATTTTTTTCTGACTACATTTCTTCTATGAAGTTGATGTTTCAGCTTAGTTATGAATGGCTCATCATTTATGAGCCACCAAAAATGGAGATGTATGTGAAAAAGTTGTGGAAAAAGAGAGATTAATTGAAATTACTGGATAAATAATAGAACAAATGACTAGGTGCATGGTGAAATGTAGCCTTTTCACTCTTTATTCCATAACTAATCAAACAGTGTCTATGCAAGTGAAGCTTGCATAGACAAGCTTTTTTTAGGCTAAAAAAAACAGCAACAACAAAATAACCAATCAGCAAGATAGCAAACACATTGGAACATTTGTAAAAAGAAGGAATTACCTGGCAAGCTCAGCAAACAGCAAAGGCAGAAAAGAACATTGAAGACAACTACTGTGGGTGACTGCAGAATAAGAACCCTTCTTACAACATCTAGACAAGTAAAGAACACTCTTGAGGAGGTAGGCGTGATTAAAGTCTACAGTCAAGAGACAGATACTTAACAACAATGTGCAAAGCAAGAATAGAAAGACCAGGTTAGAATTTAACAGGAAAAAAAAACTAAAAATGCGTACCCAGGCCCGTAAGATTATTTGGACTGATGAAACCATGATTGACTTGTACCATAAAGATGACAGGAGAAGCATATAGAGAAGGGAAGAAACAGGTCATGATCTGAAGCACATCACTGCGTCTGTCAAACATGGTTGAGGCAGGATTATTGCATAAGCAGGACAAATTCTGAAGTGTATAGGCCTATATTCTCTGCTCATATTCAGCCAAATGCTGCCAAACCTCTTTATATTACTGATGGATAATGACCCAAAACGTACAGTGAAAGCTACCCAAGAGTTTCTGTAAAAAAATAGGATATTCTTCACTGGCCAGGTCAGTCACCTGATCTCAACCCAGTAGAGCGTGATTTTCATTTATGTAAGATTCCTACTTTTGCCATAACCCTGCCTCAACCATGTTTGACGGATGCAGTAAAATGCTTTGGTTCATGAGCTATTCTTTTTCTTCTTTATATGTTTCTCTGCACATCATTCTGGTTCAAGTCAATAATGGTTTCATCAGTCCTAAGAATCTTATGGCCCTGGGCACGCACTTTTAAGTGTTTTCTTCAGTAAAAGCCAGGCAAATCAACTTGAGGGAGGAAACTCAGCATTTGTTCATGTCCCTGGGTTCCAGACTTTAGGACATCATTGACTGCAAAGGATTTTCATCCAAGTATTAAAGGCATTTCTTATATCTGTAGTTATGTTGGTTTGTTCCATAATTTTTGAGCTTCCAAAAGTGTGCATGTATGAAAATGGCTATAATTTTAGAATGCCATTCTTTTGTGATAACCCTTAAATTAAAGCTGAAAGTCTTGACTATGATAACCTCTTGAGTTTACTTTTTTTGTGGTCAAATGTTTATTGAGAAACTGTTAACAAACAAATACAGCTGTGTGAAAGTCACAAAAGAGTATGAATAAGTGTATCAGAATAACATAAAAGGAAGAGAAAAATAAGGACCTCCAACCAATTGGTCCACCTACATGTCTGGCACGCAAAAGCAGACACAAGTAAAAGCAAAAAAGCAGAACACACACACACACACACACACACACACACACACAAGCAGGTCACACATGCTTGTCCAAATGCAAGGGAATGCCGACACACAGACAATCACAGTGGAGGTAAAAG
Source organism: Leiocassis micropogon (assembly GCA_028565275.1). Lineage (NCBI taxonomy): Eukaryota > Metazoa > Chordata > Actinopteri > Siluriformes > Bagridae > Leiocassis > Leiocassis micropogon. The sequence goes on along the minus strand of JAOVVA010220893.1, from coordinate 19,687 downwards.
TCATAAATAAATAAATAGAGTAGAATGAATACATATAATCAAGAATTTTCCAATAAATGATGGTAATTAAGAATAAGAGATCACCTTACTAGATTTTCACAGACCAATATGAGTTGCATAGAATCTTTTCAGTGGCCCCATGCACACAAGCAGTTGACAATTCCCAGTACACCAAATCTAAAAGGTGAGAATCCACTGCCTAATATTCAGTCCCTGGTAGGATTTCCATCGCATCGCGTTCATCTTTTTAGTAGCTGTCCGGTCTGCTAGTGCATTATGTTTGTTTGAACTGGTGATATTCAGTTTTGAGAGATCATTCAGTATCATGACTGGTATGGTTACTGGAACTGATACCGAGACCAAATCTGATGGCATGGATGCACCATTGGCCCAGGGCTGTGCAACTGGTGGGCAATCCCACATCATATGCAGGAAGGATGCAGGAAATTGACATATAGTTTCATATAGTGAAGTTTGTATGATGTTAGATATGTTTTGTGTATAAAATTTTAATTAATTAGCTGATAATGAGAAGGGTTATGAGAAGCCCCCTTTATGCTAATTCAAACATTCAGAATAGGATAATCTTGCCTCCACCTTCTGTCTAGACCTAAGTCAGGATAAGAAGACTGTAGTATATACTTGTACAGTGTAGGTTCCAAACCCTTGTTTTGTCTTGGAGTAGTGATCAGTTTATAAAGGGTGTGAATGGGTAAAGGTTGTTGTATGCTTTGAGGGCAGAACTAATCTGTAAATAAAACAGAAGGAGGAACTCTGAAAGCATTTCTAAGGTCTTGAAAAAAGCCTAGAGCAGTGTCATTGTAAATGTCTTTTATGTAACGGATTTGGATATTACTGTATGCCAAAATGAAGGGGATATAGGCCTTACTCCAATCAATAATTCTTTATTGTTGAATAAAGTTGAAAGTGTGTGCCATTTACAAGATGGCTTACATTCTGATTCAACTAAACAGCATGTCTGCACATTTGAGACTCCAGGGCCAAAGTATAATACACGCCTTTTTATCACAGATGGAAAAAAGGGCGTCTTCCAAACTCCAACATCTTATTTTTACTTAAGAGGGAAACATATTATAGCTGCACATATTAATAGTCTTTGATTTTGTTTTATTGCTTCTTTCAGAAGCGGATCTTGGATGGAAGCCTCGGTTTTGCAGCAGGGGTAAGAGAGCACATCTAAATGGAATGATTGATTTTTCTCTTGATTTCTCTACTCATCATTAAAGCTGGAAAGAAATATATTAATGTAATTGATGAGAGCTATTATGTAAATGCTTTGATTAGCATGGGAAGGGGGGGGGGGGGGTAAAACTGACCTTAAAAAACGTCTTCTTAAAACTTCTCAACAGTGTGTTGAAAGCAACCCCAGTATTGAGAGATTGCGAATAAGTGTCTCGGGATGAGCACAGGACAATATTTATGATTACAGCAGCAGTTCATATGTATACAGGTGGGATGCATGCACTGAAGAAAGGCAGGATTTAACAAAAACTTTGAGACAAGATTGAATTGACTGTCAGAAGTATTTAAAATTCTTAGACATTTTGTCTGTTCTGCTGTATTTGATTATCACAAAAATCAGTCAAGCAGGAACTCTGTCTCGTCTGTACAATAGGAATACTTTTCTAAACAATATATACTTGAAATAAAAGCATGTCTAACTTTTTCTAAGCAATTTCTACTAAGTAAATATTTAAATATTTTAACGTGCTTTAGTTGTTTGCTGATGGTGTGACACTATTAGCATGTGCAGACTCGAATAGCATTTTATACAGTATTTGCAGTGTGAGAAGAGAAAGTCAGTTGTGTAAAAATAAATTGACTTATTCTGCGTACGTGAAGTTAGCAGGGGAGTGTGATTGTCAAGTTCTCAGAGTATTTCATTTTCTGGTGTGAGTATCCTTCCGTCTGCTGAGACAGCACAGCACATGGCACAACTGGAATGAGAAGTGTGCATTAAGACACATCTGCCCTGACCATGAAGTAGCAAATAAATAAATAAATAAAAAGTAAAACGTAGTAAAAAAATAAATAAATTAAGAATCAGAAAAAACTACAGATTATTATTGAGGCTCTTAAGAGACAAAGGAGGAAAGAACAATGCAAAAAAATACAAACCCTCCCAAACCTCTGCAGTGTGATAGCTGATAAGAATTGGGTCTCATGTTTTTAAGCTCAGTTTAAAAGACTCAGACCCCTCTGGACTTTGAGAGATCTCTCAAACCATTTAGAGATTTTTTTCTTCTATGTATATTTTCTTATACAGCCAGACCTCCACCACGTCCTGTAGTTTGCCGCTTTATTGACAGCCGAGCAGTTAGAAGGTAGAAGCTCAGAAAAGGCACTGTTATCCTCGGGCTTTATCCATGTCTAAGTCAATACGGGAAAGTCTAATTCACAGTAAGTAAAATAGTATCTTTTAAATAAAAGATTCGTTTTCAACAGATCTAGGTTACATGCACGAGGGGCCGAAGAATCTCACGATTGCACCCCTGCCTGCGTAGCCCCGGCGGCCTATTGCACAGAAGTAGAGTGTCCAAGTCGCTGAAACCACCGATACCTGTAGCTGCAATGTAGCAATTGATTGTGGATGAATTTCGCCCAGCGCTTCAGTCCATCTGAAAACTGTGGATATAGCGATGGAGATGACCTCAAGTAAGATTTTAGTCTTGCTAACATTCCACCTCACTTGCTGAGGCCGCAATGGGGTCGTCTTTCAAGGCCAAGGTCCATGAACAGTGGCGGCAGCGTCTCTGAACGTGTACGTATGAAAGGTGATGGAAAATGTTTTGTGGTAGAACGAATATTTAACAAAGTAAGCCGATCATATGTATGTAGAGAGTCTACTGGATAGCTAAAAAGAAAAAGTATGAGAGGCAGCAGCGCTAACAAAAATGGACATAGATGTAGATGGCAAGCGTTGTGCACTGGCACCATCTTGGCCTTTATAATCTGCAATTATTAAAAAAATGCAAAGCTATTTAAAAATAGAGACAGTAGTGGCCTCTGTCTGATGGGGGCAGCTCATTTTGGGCTACTATAACAAAGGCATGATCGCCCTGACTCTTTAACCTTTTTGGGAACTGTATGTTAAAGCTGATTATCTGACCCGGAAGACCGTATTGGACTACATGGGTTCACAAAGCCAGGAGCCAGGGTAGAGACGCAAGAGTTATGTTACAGGAGTTATGGGTTTGCACAGCAGTATTTTGGGCCAACTGCAACCGAGTAAGAGAAGCCTGGCCAACACCAACATGGAGGGCATTTCAGTAATCTAGGTGAAATAAAAGCTGAAAATGTCTAACCTTTTCAAGATCTTTAAATTTTTTTTTTTAAAACAGCTTGACCTTGGACAACAGAATACGCTAAAAAGTAAACTTTAATAACAGAATTAATTTACTTATCCAGTTTTTTAATTAATGGTTGCACCACTGCATTCCAGTGTCGCTGGCACCACACCAGTGATCAGACTGATATTTAAAGTTCACTGAACCACTATGGGATAGAATAAACATTTAATATGCCTAATAATTTCATTTAAAAAGGGAAATGAAACAGATTCAATCTGGTTTAAAGAAAAAAATAACATTAAATAAATATGCTAATTCCTCAACAATAAAACAAAAAGAAGTATCTAAAAATAGCTCAGTGGTATTATTAAAAGCAGCAAAGATATGTAAAGCAGCAGAGGAATTAAAAGAATGACCGCACCTTCCTGGTACACACTGTTTTATCCATTTGACAGTAAAGCGTTAAAAACAATAGGCATGTGATCAGTGGGACTGTGAAACCTTTTGCCAACCTTGAAAATGACTCTGGAATATTACATTATTGTAAATGTTAAATGAAATAATTCCCCATATCAACCCTTGTACAGTGTTAAATAATGTGTTCATTATAAAGGTGTGAATTATTACTTGATGGCATGTACATCACAAAGGTCCTGTGAATGAGCTGTTAGAAATCATTATTTGTAAGAACATATTCATTTGTCTATGATTTGCTTTGTACCTGGAACTTGAAAATTTACTGAAACATGACAAATCAAAAGTGAAAATAGATGAAGTTTTTGCGATATAGCCTGAAATGACTGACCAGGTGTGATACAGTTGATCTTCCTGAGACGATGCCTGTGTATGTGTGATGAATTTATCTGTCTTCACAGCTGCATGGTTTATGTAGTAACTTCTTCATTCAGAACTAATTGTTGTAAGCTGCATAACGTTGCATTGTTTAGAAATCTATTTTTTCATTCTGTCTCAGTATGTCTCAGTCCTCTCAACTTTCACCTCTTTGGCTAGATGGATTCACCTTTCCAGTTGCGTTCATTCATCATTGCTGCACCCTTTTCAACGGCACTAAGTGCAATACATTACTACTGTTAATGTGCCTGCAACCTGTCACCTCTTTCTGTTTTCTCATCTCGCAGTTAAACTTTTGGCAAAAAAAAAAAAAAAAAAATCACAAAAGGACTATTCTGGAATAAGTCAAACTTAAAGTAGTAATTTCACTGAAAAAGGACAGCAGTGTACAATTATCTATCCCCCCCAAAAAATGATGAATTAAGTGCTTATGTTCAACTCATATGAATAAAAAAAAATCCTAAAATTAGAAAAGACGCTGTCCCTCATTCTATTAGAGTGTCCTGACTGTCCTGTGTCCTTTGCCTGATGGGAGGGGCACAAACATTGCGTGATCTGGATGTGTTGAATCCTTAATGATGTTGCTAGCCCTGTTTTGTAGACAGCTAGCATAAACTATGTCCAGATTGGGGAGGTTGATTCCCACAATCCTCTGTGCAGTCTTGTGTACTGTCTTGAGATCTGGGCCAGGTCTCTTTGGTTGTCTGCAGTGCAGCTGGTGTACCACACTGTGATGAAGTGGCAGATAATGCTCTCTATTGTGCTTCTGTAGAACTTCACTAGGAGCTGAGAAGGTACTTTGGCTTTGTTGAGCTTTCTCAGACAGAAAAGCATCTGCTGAACTTTTTTCACCAATTAGGAAGTTTTCATGGTCCATGTTGGATCCTTTGCGATGGGCAGTTCCAGGAATTTGAAGTTGTTGATAATTTCACTCTCCTCACCATTTTTGTGGAGTCTTTTTTCTTGTTTTCCTGTAGTCCACAACAATCTCCTTTGTTTAAGTGGTGTTTAGAACCAAGTCCCTATTTAATGTTGAGCCTCCTCCTAGTCATTTCCTGATATCAATTCCACTGTAATGGTGTCATCAGCAAACTTCAATTTATTATTATTTATTTATTTTTTTATTTTTTTATTATTTATTAATGTTAGATATTTTTATACACACTATATTGCCAAAAATTGGTACTGGTGTGGGGGTTGTATTTCAGGGGTTGATCTTGGCCCCTGACTTCCAGTGAAAGGAACTCTCAATGCTTCAGCATATCAAGACATTTTGGACAATTTCGTGCTCTGAACTTTGTTGGAAAAATTTGGGAATGGCCCCTTTGTGTTCCAACATGTGCAGTGTCCATGGCCTGGACTGGCCTTTCCAGAAGAGTTGAAGCTGTTATAGCTGCAAAGGGGGAGGGGCCAACATCATATTAAACCCTATGGATTAAGAATTGGATGTTACTCAAGTTCATATGCATGTGGCATAGCATGGAGGCGATCAGTCTATGGCACTGCCAATGTGTTATGGAAGCCCAGGTTGCTCTGTTAGCGGCGTTCACCTCTTCTGCATTGTTTCACCTGGTGTCTCGTATCTTCCTCTTCACAATACCCCATGGATTCTCTATGGGGTCTAGGTGAGGCGAGTTTGCACTCTGGACATGGGCCAGTCCATTACAGGCCACACACGCGCGCACACACACACACACACACACACACACACACACACACACACACACACACATATATTCAAACACTCATTCACACACTATGGGCAATTTGAGAACACCAATTAGCCTAATCTGCATGTCTTTAGACTGTGGGAGTCTGGAGAAACTGGAGTACCCAGAGGAAACCCACCAAGCTTCCATGCACACAGACCTAATGGGGGAATCGAACACCCTGGAGGTGGGTGGCCACAGTGCTTACCACTATGTCACCATTCTGCTGTCTCAACTGGTTATATTAATGTAATTTCCTAATGTGAAAACTATCAAAGACTTTTCTATTCTCAAGCTTAAATTTTTTTAATTGAAAGTATTATGATTACCAAGTGCTGGTCAAGCTTTGAGTTGCTGTTCTTTTATTTCTTAATAACTTCCAGACTTTTGAAGTATGCATTGTGTCGTTTATCAAAATGTCCAAATAAATTAAATATACAATTAAATGTAAAATTGCTAATGCAGTTAGAAAGCATTCTAGTAAACTAACACATAGACAATGATCAGTTTATATAAGATTAATTCTGAAGGAGAGAGTCATTGTACAGAACATTTTAATTTTTTATCCTAGTTAAATTTATCTTCTATTGTATTTATTTTCATTCATATTTATTTCTTATCTATAAGCTTTTAATTTTTAAGGTCACGGGCGGTCGTATAAGCATTTCACTGCATATCGTACTGTGTATGACTGTGTACAGTATGTGACAAATAAAATTTGAATTTGATTTGAATTCATTGAAGATGAAATACTACATTGAGCACCAAACATCTGCACAGTGCGACTCATTAGTGGAGGGAAACACCATTCAAAATATTTTAAAAACACAGCATGATGTTCTTGTTAATGAAACTGAACTACTTTATTATATATCTTTTTCCCCTCAAGCGAAATTATGCAACCACTTCTTCTCTGTTAACTTTTGTAGCAGAGAGTGGGCTGACCTCATTCAACTTAACTGCATTCCGCACATCATTCTCCTGCCGCTACCTCTAGACACATGATGGGTAGAGTTTGATGCCAAATTCTGACCATATAATCTGCATTGCAACAAAAATCTGTATCCAATTTTATCCATTTTATGCATTGTACTATTGTGACTTGTTTGGATTTTTGCAAGGAGATTTGTTGGTGTTTAAGCTTGGCTAAGCGAATGTTAGAAGGATGTCTTTTGCAGGCTAATATATATATTACAGTACATAAATTGCTTATTGTGGTCAATACTTGGAAATTGATTCATACTAGACTATTATTCTAGAAAATATTTACATTGAATATGCAGGAATGAAAAGTCATTGTTAAATAAAGTGTCAATAAAGTAATAAATCAGTGCAATTTGTAAACACATGAATCACTGCCTATTTAAACTATTAATATGTTGTCATAACTTTAACAAGTATAAATCTAGAGCAGGAACACATTATAGTCAAAGTATTTCATCCATCTGCCAGTCTCTTTGAGAAACAGACGGTGTGTTCTGTGTCTCAAGGGAAAAGTGGAAAAGGTGGTGCTGCAATTTGTCAGATGAGGTTTGGTCATCAGTGTCTATTAAGAGAGTTGTTAAAGAGGAAAATTATTTATACACATTATGTTCTTAGCGCCAGGGGGTAGAATTTTTTATTTATTTTTTCTTTCTTGTTTCTTGTTATGAACCACAAGGCATCAGTTTTTTTACAACCTCACTCAATATGGCTAAAATATTCTTGAATGAATCTTTGGCATTTTCCAAGAAAGGATTCTTCTCATTTGTCAGAGGGGTTTTTTGCTTTAGCTGCAAATGTAAAATCATTTTATTACTGATTAATGATTCCTTAAATGAAAAATAATTCTATTAAACAGAAGAATGACTCACTCTTTATTTTGCTTCAGTTTTTGCATTTCAGATTTATCTGTCAGTGCAGTGCATTCATCTATTTCAGATGGTGACATCAGCTTAAAGAGAATTTAGCCAACTAATCTGAATAAATGATCTAAAATTGTTTTATACAGGTGCATGTGAGAAGATGCTGCTCTAACACCTCCTCATCTGTACACTCACCTCAAAAAGATAAATTTCAAACCTTGGGCTGTAACAGCTAATCAAAAATCACATTGATATTATTCTGACACATAGCGCCATTTTGTATTCGAGCTTATTTATCTAGGCTTACATACATTAAATTACTGGGCAAATTCTCATTATGAGGATGTTTACCAATATTTATTTATCAACTCAAAATAATACATTATCACAATATATAGAAAAACCCGACTATGCATATATTACCTGTAATAAATTGCAGCCATTTGTAATTGCACAGGTCCATTTTATGATTTTGAATGTTATGTGATTAATTGTGGAACAGTACACATGAATGGATACACATGAACATTGAACACACTTGTCATCTTATGGATCAGCAACCAGCCGAGCTGCGCCTTTGCTGTAACATGTTACATGAAAACATGTGTAGCTTATGGATGTTTCACTTTATGGATGTTTCACTTCATTAAATTGCTCTGGTAAAAGCGGCAAAAACGTAAATTGGTCTTGGGTTTGGTTTGCTTTGGTTGTTTTTACACTTCTTTGGACCTCTAGAGACAGATATTAAACTTCAAGTAAAAATGCAGAGTTAAGCTACATTCTAAACATATTATCATATAATCCTCACTCCAAATGTCTATATTGTCATGAAATATACTTACAATGTCAAAGATAGTTAAAAAATGTAATTTCTTTGTTTTCTAATGTATTGAAGTATGAAACCATCTCCAAAAGTATGTCTATTTAGATAGAGACCGAAGAGAACATTAACAGTGAACTGTTTTGCTACATACCATTTTAATTTCTTCTTTCCCTTTTATGTCACACATAAAAACACAGCAATACCCTGTTGTTTGGCTGTTTCAATACTGTACATGTTCCTTCTTATTTGTATCCTCTCAAGAATAAAGACAGTGGATGTTGTTAATTTATGGCGGAAATGTTCCAACATTTATTCATGTTCCAAGTTGAAACTGCTATTCCCAAAGGTTTGCTTTCTCACAATAGATTGGCTGCTGCTAAAGGGCATATTTTATTTCCCATCATTCCCTGCCATGTCCTGGACTCTGTTTAATACAAAAGCTATAGGATATTATAGTTAAACAGAGTTGTGGACTTGTGTCTATGTTTTGTATGTCATCGCTTTGAGTGAGAATCCTTATATACTTCAGAACTCCTGTCTTCAGAACCAGTGTCTAACACACACTATGAATTCATGACTCCCATTTAGTATCGTGGATTAATTCATTTTGAATCCATTCATTCATTTGTGCTGATTACAAATCTGGCTTTTACATCTGAAAGGATGTCCCAACTTAGAGCCAGCATTGTTCATAACAATTAGCTAGTAGTTTTCGAATTTCTTCAATCCAGATGTTTTACATAATTGATATAAGATCTCAAATACATCTTGTTTATCCTTTATTATACACGTTATTACTCTAATATAAGCCTTGATGACGTGTGCCTTATCCACTGTAAGTCAGGTGGTCTTTGGGTTTTCTTCAATAACAGTACCCTTGTATTTATTCACATTTTATGACTATGGTAGGACTAATTTACACATTCAAGTATACACTCAATATCTTAAAACTCAGATTTCCCCTGAAAATAGAAAAGCTGATTCACTCTAAAGAGGAGCAGCTGAACTATGCAAAACTAACTCAACAAGCAATAACAGGGTCCATCATCTATGCACTTTGTTATATCATGGAATATTTTGTCTTATCAGAGATTCTTTTTATCCTTATAATTCTTGCTGCACACTCAACACACACACCACACTCAACTCTCTTGACAGTGTAGGCAGAAATGTGCATTTTAAGCCATGGATCAGGTCAGCATGGCGTCTTATTCTTCAAACCATTCCTGATAATTTTTTGCAGTGTGGCAGGACACACATTGTCCTGCTAAAAGAGGCCATTGCCCTTAACACCATTGTTAAGAGCTGTACATTCTCTGCCACGATATTTAGGTATTTATAATGTGTCAAAGTAGCATCCACATGATTGTCAGGGCCCATGATTTCCCAGCAGAACATTGCCCAGAGCATAACACTGCCTCTTGCCATCTCGTCGACCCAGCAGTCCACATAATGACTGTCTACCAAAAAAAATTATTCAAACCAGGGCACGATGTTACATTGCTCTGTGGTCCAGGTCTGATGTGTGGTATGTGGCTCAAAATGTATATTGTAGGTGCTTTTGGCCATGTCATTGTTGACCAGAGGTCCACATGGGAATAAGTACAATGGTCACCATTGGCCTTCACAGTCCCTAGGTTCCTAGATGAATAGATAAATGGATGGATGGATATGCACACCATATTATTTTCAACTATCATGAGGAACATAAACATTTAATAAGAGGATGCTGTAATGTTCATCAGGGAGAAAACAATGGACCCGTTGGACTTGGTTTTGGAGCCCTGGAATATTTGGGTCTTGCTAGAGTATGAGGTGAATTTGTGTTTTATTCTATTCTACTCAAAATGGAAATCTAATTATGTTTTGCAGCTTTAATTAGGAAAAAAGTGAGAAAGTTCTGTTTGTCTTACTGTCTTTATACTGTAAAAGGCACTAAACTGACACTGACAGGTCGCTAGTGTTTCCTCGTTAACTCTGTTGGTGTGATGAGCTGAATGAACCTTCAATTGATAGAAGATTAATAGCACAAAAATCAGTTTTTGAAGTGGTTTTAAAATTTTGCCTGTAGGCCATAAATCTAAAGATGAGACTAAAGCTATGTCTAAAACTTAATAGCTTAGTTAGGTCTGTAAGCGCTAATTTGGAGGCTGCATATTAGCCAGTGGTGATGATGACAAATCCTAAACGATCAAGCCTTTAGGATATAATGGTGAGTTTTGTATTAATAATAGATATTTTGCAAATTAGAACATTGATAATTTTTCCATACATGTATAACTTTTTATTCAATACACGACTACAGTCTCAGTCTTATTAGCTCGACCTTCTGTATTGTTTTTTTGGTGATGATTATACTTAATCTAATCGTTCTTTAGCTTTGTAATGGTGCTGCACATGTGGTCAACAGTCTTCACATTTTATGAAATAAAGCCTTTTTTGTTTGAGGTAGTATGATTTGGACATGGTCAGACTGGTGAATTAAATGTTGTAAAATTTAATTTTTTAATAATTGCTCTCTCCGATTCTCTTCTCTTCTTTCTCTACTCAACCCGTCCCCACTCAACACGGTACAGTTTATTCTTTCGAACCGGATAGTCATTCTCATGAGCAGAATTTCAAATCTGTGACATTGTCACTACAAAAATAAGAATCAAAGAAGCCTCAGGAGTATCTGTGTCATTTTGCTGCGTTGGGAGATAAGTGGGCATTGTGATTGTTGTTAAATACTAATGTGGCTGATATAGAAAATGTTGCTTTCAGTTAAGGTGGGTTGTACTTTTTTTCTTCTACCCAGTCTTAAATTACAGGTCGAGTCCGATATTTTTTGTTAACGGGTTTCTGTAAGAAGGGGGAATTAGGTTTGAGGTAGATGTAGCAGTGGTGTCCTTTTGGTCCTGTGCTTTCATTAATGTTATGTCTTGGGGACAAATGGCCACATCTTCGATCATGTTCTGCCAGAGGGTGTTTCACTCTAGAGAGAAAGCTCCTTCATGTGTCTCTGGGATGTTTTTTGTGTAGCTGTGATAAATTAGACCAAATGTTTAAACCAAATCTAGTGACTCTTTACAGCAAGGTCTAAAGATCCTGAGGTGTGCAACTGACAGCATTTGTTCTCTCTCTCTTCCTCTCACTGTTCTCACATCTGCATTGGATTTTCATACGTGAACTATAATAGATATTGTTTTTTATTTCTGCGATGGTAGGATTAATACTTTTTAAATAAGGTGTTTTGTAAATAGGAATTCTGTTTTACTGGTGAAGTAGTAGAAACACCTAGAAATATGAAATGACTTCATCAACTAACTTCATCATATTAACACCACAAATGTTTACTATATATAGAATCCAGCAGATAACTGTAGTGTTCTTAAATAATAATTACAGATGTAGTGAAAGTCACTCACTCATCTTCTATACCGCTTTATCCTGTATTCAGGGTCGCGGGGGTCTGGAGCCTATCCCAGGAGGCTTAGGGCACGAGGCGGGGTACATCCTGGACAGGGTGCCAATCCATCGCAGGGCACACACACATACACTCACACACCCATTCACACACTACAGGTAATTTGGGAACGCCAATCAGCCTAACCTACATGTCTTGGACTGTGGGAGGAAACTGGAGTACCCGGAGGAAACCCACCAAGCACGTGGAGAACATGCAAACTCCATACACACAGAGCCGAGAATCGAGCCCGGACCCTGGAGGTGCAAGGTGACAGTTCTAACCACTACACCACCGTGCCCACACCTTGTAGTGAAAGTTTTCTGGAAAAAAGCATTTCACCTGAGGTGCAGGCAGGCTGAAATGGGAGGTGAAGAAACCAGGGATATCTGAATTGGTAAATAATGTAATGGCTAAAGTCAAAACATTGCATTTATTTTATGCAGTTCTAAAAGTGGAGATGAGCTCTTTTCTACTTTTCTACTTGGGTTTTTTTTCACTTTGTTGCTCCCACGTGTCTCAGTGTGTCACTATTACGAAAGAGAAATCCTTCATTCTGTTGGTATGAAATTTTCACAAAATTATCAGCCAGCTTCCTCTTGGTTGCCTTCAGTGTTCAACTCATTGGATCTCATGCAGAATAAAAACAACAAACAACTCCTGATGTGTGGTGACAACAAAAAACTCATCCTTTGTGTGTGGTTTTATTGGTTGTATTTAAAAATTGGCACGTTAAATGTATATGTAGTTTCATGTAGTCCCTGCAGGGTCTGATCATTGTCTTTAATTAATTTAGTGGGTCTGGTGATAATAACGAAGTGGTCTTTCTCTGAGCAGTCTGTACTTCCACCAGATTAGATAAGCCTATTTCGTTCCTTTTTAGTGGTTTGTGTTTGTGCACATGCGCAGATGTAGGAAAGAAAAGATATCAGATTATGAGCTGAATCACTTGAGCAGTGGCATCTAGAACATGTGGTGTTTGGAGAAGAATTGGGTGCTGACTTTTCTAGGTCAGACTCTTGTTTCCTTGGGTGTGTATATAATATGCTTTTTCTTTAAAATTGTAAAGACTAAAATTGCTCAAACGTGAAGCCTTAAATAAAAACAGGTTTTTATTTTCTTATTACAACTTGTACATTTCCTGGTTTCTAACGGTTATAGTGGGAGATTTGAGAGACTTTGATCATGTAAATTTTTTTCTTCTTATGATTTATAATTTAAGAAAATTGCAATAAACAATTTTAATAATCCAGAGTTGCCTGACAAATAAATTCAGGAAATCAAGCATCAATATTTTTTAAGTAAAGCAGGTGATGGTGTAATAATATAACCAGCTGTTTTTTTTGCTAGTAGAAATTGTGAAACCCTAGTTGGAATGTCCTTAGCAAACAACAGTTAAACACGCATTTCTTTATCTGACATTAAATAAAAATCAAAGCATTACCTATCCATTTTGGAAAAAAGTGAGAGAGTCTGCAAATCCAGTCTAAACCATAAGAGATAAGAGAGATCAACAGATCTGGTTGTATAATAAAATCAGAGTTCAGGTCCATTGTATTGTGTGACAGTGAGTGGTTCGAATTAATTAATGATCAACCACTTGATTGATCTTGTGGATAAACTGGTGTCCTCACCATCATCATTTCAACCATTTAAGGACCTTGTTAATTGTATGATTAATAGTTTCAGTGTCATTTATTTGGCATTTTTTAAACTGTAATTTTTTCCTGTGTATTCAAGCAATCATTGTATAATTTCTATTGTCATCCACAGGTGATGTTGGCAGCCTCATACTGGTCACTCCTGGCCCCTGCTATTGACATGGCAGAAGAGTCTGGAAAATATGGGGCATTTGCGTTCCTCCCTGTTGCTATTGGTTTTGTCCTGGGAGCAGCTTTCGTTTTTTTTGCCGATCTGATGATGCCTTTTCTGGTGAGTGTTGCTTTTGTTCTGTTGATATGAATGAGGCTTTGGGCTAAGTCTTGCATGTGCATTAGAAGGCTTCCTGGTGTGCATCTGACAGCTGGGTGGAAAATGCTTTTTTTGGAGTCATGGGACATTGGTTCATTATAATTCTGCATTATTCCATTATTACAAATCTCTATCGTTAATTTAGTCGTAGTGTGAGTGCTTTGCCACAGCGCCACTACTTGTTATTGTTATGGATTTCAGAAGGTTATAAATAGGCAGATATGTAACCATAGACTTTCTATTTAAGAAGTTTAAGACATGTTTTAATAAACAATCATTGAAAATGTCAGATGTCTAGAATGAATAGTGACTTGTGAAATTTGTAACTCTGTGTAGCAGGTGTTTTTACTGAGCCACACCATATTTTTAAACCCTACATTGTCTTAGAAGCTAATGCAGATACAGTGCTAAAAGTTTATACACTATGTGTTGGGAATAGTGGCAATATTACCAGGAAGTAAAAAGCTAAGCTGAGAGAGTCAGTCAGATATCCTCCAAAACCACCAGTAAACAACAGAAGTAACATCTGAACAGGCCCTCTATAAGGTGATGTAAATTAGGTCCTGAAATACTAGAATCATGTGTGTTAGAAGCCCACACTGCACACACACGTTAGAAGCCGCGCCAGCCTGTAGCCACTCAACCCGCACGCTCACTGTCAAGTTGAGTTTTGAGACTTTGGAGACGTTTGAGGCGGTGAAACGTTGCCGCTTCTTTATAATCCTCTATAATCACTTTATAATCGATCTAAACTATTTCCACATTTTCGCCCTTTAGTTTGTTTAGGAAGGATAATTATGGTGGATGACAGCGATACATGCTGCTCAGTAACAATGTAGCTTTTTTTGTTTAATGTAATTTAAACTTAAATGTTAAACTCTTAAATGCTGTGCTTGGTTTTTAAGCGAGAAAACTAATGTTATAAAGTACAGGCTACATTTAATTACTTATTAAATGTTTTAAAAATGTTTAAAATTGTAACAGAATCGGGTGGAAAATGTAATATAGAATCAGGGCATTTATAAAATCATACTTATAGAATCTGAAACTAAAAACTAATTATCAGTAGAAATGAAAATAATGTTAAAATTTCAATTTCTTGGATGGAACTGCTTTAGTGTGAGAAAAAATCTGTTTCTTACCCAGTTGGTTATGAGCCTACAAGTTAAACTCTTTTCCCTTTTGCACACTAAATGTAGCGGTGAGGAACCAACATTTCTTATCGTCATTCTGATCCACATGCACTTGGCCAGGGCTAGTTGTGATATTTGGACAGCTGTTGGGATTTCTTTTACTGGCGCTTAGCAAACAAGAGTCCAACAAAAAAGAGATACGGACAAGCAACACAATCCCAGCAACCCCCAGCAGAGCAATTACTCCTGCCATGCATCAGCATAGAATACATTTGCACTTTCATTTCCACTAGGGATTGTTGTGTCTCCAGGATAAGGGGACCAGGACAGGAATCAGCAATTCAAGTGATGTGAACTTAAGCTGTTGCAGAATTGAACATCAGGCAAACATACCACTAGTGGGTTTTGTTATAAAGCTCAATCTTTCTCCCTGGTTTACTAATCACAGTTGAATAATGGGCAACTGGCATTGTAAAATACGCCTGTTATGGACAGAGATGCTTTTTATCATGTTGGTCTGAGTGTAGACATAAATTATGGTAGAACTCTTTAGAAAAAAGTCTATGTACCGTCTCTTGGGATGTTGTTTAACTAGTGTGAATTATGTAGACTTGATGTACAAACAATTCAGCTGGCTTTATCTGTAAAGGCCTTTCAAAGACACCAGTGCGACTTTGATTGGACACAAATGCCGGTGCTTAAACCTTTCTCTGGTAACATGCTCAGAGCAAATGTGAAATCATCTTCCTTATATTGGATTTTCGTGTTACCGCATAAATGTTATTTATTAACGTGATTATAGGTCCTTATAGAAAATATGAGCCTGATATTTGATAGTGCAAAGAGGAGAAAATAATAGTTATTTTTATTATAAGCGTTTCAGCCTCTTAGTTGAGAAGAAGGTGCAAAATGCATAATCAGTGTACACCACAATATGTGAGTTAACTTGGAACAGCCATAGAAGTAGGTGTAGCTGAATTATGAAAAAAAAAAAACAGCCTGAAACTGTTAAGTAGAATTTTTTGCCAATAATATATTGTGATCTCTCTACTTAAAATAAAGTGACATTGCAACGTTGCTTTTCTGCATTGTTTTGCAGTGTTGTCACTTTCTAGCTTTACTTTAGAGTCTGGCCACAGAGCTCATGTTGGAGCAGGTGCAGGTAATATTGCTGTAAATGCAGTCAGTATTGCGCATAGAAACCGTTTAGGGCCAACCTAAGCAACTATCCTGCCACCACCTACAGTACTATAGCAACCACCAGTGACACCATATCAGCCATTTAACCATCAAACACTTGGAGCACCTTGGCAACACCAGGAATCTGCTTTGGTTGTTTGTTTCCTTTTGAAAATTTACTTTTCTAGTTTTTAATCTGCTGTGACTCTCTGTGTCGACCCTGCTTGTTTTTCATTTCACATTAGTTCTGTCATTTCAACAGTGTTGGCTCTGAAATCTGTACAGCAGTAAACTGAGGAGAGCCCATGCACTGACATTCCTGACACATTGTATATTAAAGCTGTTCTGTATGGTAGGCCAAGCTGCAGTGAATGAGTGTAAAATTAAACTAATATTTTTACCAACTATTTCGTGCTGATGCAGTCTTCTGAGATCCTGGATATTTAAAATGCTGGTTAGACATTAACATTGTCACTTAGTAAATCTTTTAGAATTTCCAGAGACAATTAAAGCCTCTCTGCAAAGCATGTACACTTTGGTGTAACATCGTTAGCAGGTCTCTGTCTCTGCTGTAAATCTGCCTCGCAGACCAGCAGTGTGACCTGTGAGATGTGACCTGAAAGTCATGACCCATATTTTACTCCTGGCTATTTTTGCTCTGCTCTAAAAGTTTTAAGAGTCTTTTTTAATCAGTGTCTGCTACAACATTGTTGGACTGTGGAGCTCGCAAAAAATGAGTCCTTTGACTCTTGACTTTTCCTTCGCTGTCCTTTACCTTTTCACCCAGGCTGGACACTGATCCTCTTCAAGAACTTACTAGTGTTTTCTAGTTCTGCTGTCACTCATCATTAGACCTGTTTGAGGAGAAACCGATGTCCTGGTTGTAACCTTTTTAGAATATTTGATTAGAATTGATTATTCTACAGTACAAGTTGTGTAAAGATTCCACTAAATTAAAGGGTCAATACTCGCTCTGTGGCAAATGAACATTACTAGCTGTAGTTAAGCTTTGATGTTTTTAATGATGTTCAGAGACTCATGCTGAGGCATAATCACTGAGACTCATCGCCGTCACCTCCCAACATGTGGCCGAGTGTAACGATGACTTGCAGGTAACGCACTTATGTCTATTTGATGGATAAAGCATTGAGGGAGACGCAGGTCATTGTCTCTGTGGAAATACTCACAGTATAAATTTGAAACTATTTTTTGTGTCTACATGTATTAAAATGTGTATTTATTTTGTGCCAATTGATTCTGATTAACTGTTTTGGTTTGTATTGTTTTTCATTAATTATCCATCTACTTTATGTTGCACTATTCCTCAATTGCTTACAGTTGTAGTGATCTGGGTTTAAGTGCTGTCCTGAGAGAAATAGGTTTTTCTGTGAATGAAATACTACTGTGATATGTTTTAGAATGACTCCACCAGCTGTTACTGTATAAGTGAATATAAACGGTCTGCACACCCCTGTTTTTTTTTTTTTTTTTAAGAAATCAGCAATTTAAAAAAAAATCTAACTCGTGTTTAAAAGTGTTTATCATGGAGCAGTCATCAGTAATGTGATCAGAATGTAACGTATCTATTCTTGGTTTCGTCCAACTGCTCCACAAAAGCATGTGCAGGGTCTTATTGTCACCCTGTATTGATTAGGAAAACACTAGATGTATCATGGAACACACTTAGGCCTGCCATCAAGGGAACTTAAATGGGATCAAATACAACAGTTTACTTACTGACAATACAAATTATGTAGATTTACATGATAAATAAATATGTACAGTTATTTGCTAAAACACATTTCACCCTGTCATTTAAAGCTTCCCTCTATTTGTGAAAACAGTGAGGTGAGTGTGCGCTACACAAAATGAAACTTATTAAAAACCACACAGACTTATATATCTTCTCTACTGGGAGAAAACATGTCCAAAGACTGGACTTAAAGAACAATATTAGAGACTGATTTTGGACCTACACGCATATCAGCAAAACATCACAAGTCATAGAATACAGCTGTAAAGATGTTTACAGTAAAATAGGCCATACATGTGAATAAACCACTGTTTATTTTATTATCATGATTTCAGTTGGCACATTATACAGTGTACTGTATATCAATACATCATACAGTAGTATTTCAATAAAGCTTTGAAGATTAAACTGAGATATGATGAGTGAATTCATTAATCCACCCATGATTTGATGTTAACATTTAACATTTGCAGTAATTTCTTCAGTTAGTATTTCTAACTCAATACTCGCTCTGTGGCAAATTAACATTACTAGCTGTAGTTGAGCTTTGATGTTTTTAGTGATATTGCTTTAATCCATGTTCCCTCTGTTTTTTGCTCTATGATCATTTTAAGTACTTGTAGGTGTATGTAAATGGTTAGAGACTTCACCTATGTGTCACTTATTGGTGTAACAGATCAGAGTAGATCCACGATCAGCACAGACATTCATAGGAATCGCTTGTGTGGCTTAGACCAGGAGGTCTTAAACGGATTGTAGCTATCTGTCCCTTAATTGTAAAATAAAATCCACAGGTAATTCTGAACATAATTCTGATATTTTAATGATAGACTGAAGATTTTATCTGTATGCCATAATGTTCCTGCTGTTTTCTTCTTAAACTATGTTAAATATTAGGCCCATGTTGACTTTAAGTTATTGAGATTTGTATTAAACTCTTTTAGTTGTGAACAGGCAAAAAATCTAGACAGGTGAAAAACACTGTGATAAATATGATATTAAGGGTAGACTGAGATTTTCTCCTCACATTGTTTATACAGTAACAAATTAAATATTATCATGAACACACTGACTGTGCCTCCCTGACCCATTGTACATGTTTTTAGTGTTATTGCTTATTACAGTGTAAGGATTCACATAAACACGTCAAGTAAAATAAAATAAAAAAAAACAATACTCCCAGTCATGAAAATCCTGGAAAAATCATGAAATATAGATTCACGTTTTCCAGACACAGAAAAGTCATGAAAAATAAAAATATCAAAGTTTTGAGAAATGTCAGATGAATAATGTTTTTAATTGCTTTGTTCTTTAAGAAACATTTTGCATTTTAATAATAAGGAAATGTGTGTGCATGTGTGTGTGAAACAGTGAGTTGGTGTTAGGCTTCGATAGTTCAGTGTAGTCTGTCTCGTAAGAGGTCTGTGTGTGATGGATATGTTGTAGACGTATGTTTTGGTGTCTGTGTGCACTCAGTGAGTAAATGTGTTTGCATGGAATACTAAAAGAAAAAGTCTCCTCAAACTGTGTTTAAACAGCTGCTAAACAGTGCAGATTATTCTAAAGCCACACAGAGATTTTAGGGGTGTCTGTGTGTGTGAGTCTGTGTGTGTGTGTGAGTCTGTGTGTGTGTGTGAGTCTGTGTGTGTGTGTGAGTCTGTGTGTGT
>JAOVVA010220783.1:3070-22325 GCA_028565275.1 Leiocassis micropogon | reverse complement strand
TCACCACCAGGGTAATTTTACACACTACCATCCTGTGTTGTCTGGCTACACTCTCCCCTACCAACACTTTGCAGTCAAAGGAGGCCAATGGTGACCATTGTATTTATTCCCATTTTGTATGACCATGGTAGAACCTCTGGTCAACATTCACACATTACAGGCAATTTGGGAACACCATCTGCATACCACTAATCCATTGTGCCACCTCGTACAGTACATCATACAAAGTCAATACAAAGCTAATTTAAGACTAGTCTTGCTGTTGATGGGTTACCTTACACTTCGATCTATCAGTCGAAGTGCTTCGTCTTTTTCTCCCAAAATAAAAATACTGGATGAATGTGCTGCAACAATTTTCAAGTATTTCAGGGTGCCAATAATATTTTACAGTGATTAGGCTCTCCAGGTTCTAGAGGGTTCTAGAGGTTAGTGGCATTACTCTGTGTTTATCACATGTTCTCCAATTCTACTTCAGCAGTAGTTGGAGGGTTTATTTTAGAAAAATTTTTTTTATCTGTATATTGTGTTAACAGGGTGACACCCTGGTGTTTAACACACAAAAATGAAGCAGAATAAGTGCCGATGCCATGGCTCAGTTAAGTTTTAAAAGTTTTTTTTTTTACTTCCATCCATTCATTTATTAAAATTAATTAATATTAATATTGCTTGTCCAGTGTAGGGTTTCCGGGGGCTTGGAGCCTGTCCTGGAAAAGGTGGGGTACACACTGGGTGGGCAGTGCACAGGTGCACACACACTCACACACCCTCATATTTAGGCAATTTGAAAATCCCAATCAGCCAACAACACTGTGGGACTGTGGGAGGAAACCAGAGAACAAGGAGAAAACCCACCAAGCATGAGGAGAACCTGCTGAAAAACTGGTGGTGAGCTTGAAACCACCAGCCCTGAAGGCGTCTGTGCTAACCACACTGCTTATCTGCAGCCTTTAAAGCTTAGAGCATTTTAGCCATTGTTTGTTTTGCAGTTTTTTTTTAAATAAACATATATAGATCTAAGGATTGTGCAGTATAGAGTGATATGTCCTTTTTAGGATAGGCAATATGATGAACTGAATTTTAGTTAATTTCAACCAATTTCCCCAAACACAACTGAGAAACTGGATCATTAGGGCAAAGAAATAGCACAAAGACACACAATCACAAGTTTCGGTGTTTGTTTTCGATTGTTTCTTTCACCAAAACAAAATAATAATAATGTGCTTAATATTCATAATAATTATGAGTTCTACATTTTTGCAACTTCATTTACATTTTCTGATAGTGGTATAATTTATCCCCTTTATAGAAATAATGGTAACTTTTGTTCGAACTGAAATATCCGAAAACCCAAAAACACAGTTTGAAGTCTGATGGCTACAATACTCCAGAAAGGCTTTTATATAAACACACCCACACACACATATGTTTTATGGGTTTTAAACAATAATCCATTGTTGTTATTATTTTGTTTATCTAGAAATAATCATGAAATAATTTTAAGTAGGTTTTAATATTCAGTACCAATATTCTCTTTATTACTGTTTACCAAACACTGTCGCTGGATTAATGCCGAGTAATGTGGGTTGAAAGGGTACTGCTAGAATTTCACAGAAAAATCTTCACTGTGTCTGTTTTAAGTACTGTAAATGTTTTCAGATCTATAGAAAATATAAAGAAACTTCTTTTGTAAAATTAAAGAATGACGTAACTCATTTAACTTTACATGTTTTTTTATGCCCCTGGCTTTTCGTAATACAATCTTCAGGAGAGAACCACGGACATGAGTAAATCATATAATGTTGTCAATTCTTCTTAGGCAAGCAAAGTCTCAAACTCATCAGTGATTTTTATCAGCTACTTGTTTTGGTCTGAGGAGTTATAGGGCATACAGTGTGATTAAGCGTGACCGATGTGTCAATATATGGACAATGTGTCTCCATGGCACAGTCATTTTAATTGAGGAACAAAACAGCTGACTGAGGTAAGGAAAAGCTGTAATTTACTAAACTACACACATTCTCATGTTGTCAGGTTGGTCAGGGTAAGGAAGTTATTGGCTCACAGTCATGGCAAAACATGACAGTAATTATGCTGGTGTAATTTATTTATTTATTTATTTATTTATTTAAATGTAAATGAAGTGAATTATATTATATTTTATGAGCAGTTTGTGGGGTTCTACCATTAGTATGTACGTTTTTAAAATGAGAGACAGACTAGAGACTAACGAGACTACATTTAGCCCATAAAAGCCGAGGGCCGAGTCTATTTATTGTCATCACATTCATTTTGTATGTATTTGGTAAAAATGAATATGCATAAACCTCTCAGCACCAAAATTTAAGTAAAAAAACCATAAGATTCGGATTCAGGAAAAAAAAACAGGACTTGTG
Source organism: Leiocassis micropogon (assembly GCA_028565275.1). Lineage (NCBI taxonomy): Eukaryota > Metazoa > Chordata > Actinopteri > Siluriformes > Bagridae > Leiocassis > Leiocassis micropogon. The sequence continues at coordinate 19,932 of JAOVVA010220783.1, read as the reverse complement.
ATCAAATTTCTGGTGAACGTGATCGACATCTACAGAAGTACGGTACAGTACGGTGATGAGACTCTTAGCCAGAGGAAAACATGTAAATGGTGCAAATGTTTTAAAGTACGTTCCTGAATGATGATCCCGGTCAGAGCTGGCTCGGAGCCCGCTGCAGTCGTTCCTGTTAACATTTACCAGATTCAGTTGAAATGCTTGACCCTTGGAAAAAAAAAGAAAAAAAAAGGAACGATAAATTGTGACCAACTTTCGGAAGAAAGAGACGCATCCATCTATGGGAACTGCACAATCAATCATTCACGTTACAGGAACTCAGCTGGGAGTTATTACCACATCCCTCATACAATCCTGACCTTGATCTGAGTCATTTCCGCTTGAAAGGAGTTCCTGGGAGGCTGGTGTTTCAGATGTGAAGCAGGCAAAACGATCATCAGAAAACTTCCTACCTTGATGGTATTACTGGCAAAGCCCTGGGGTAAATGCATTAGTGTGGATTATATATAGAAATAAAGAAAGTTTTTACTGAACATTTAAAAGTCCTGGCTTGACTTATATGTAAATATAATGTCAATCATTATCCCTTTATGGACTTATGGCCAACTCCTGAAACTGAGCAGCACTTCCTGTAGATATTTGTGGATATTTGTGACTCCCAGTGTGTGTGAGTGGTGTGTGTTACTGTGTGCGCATTTATAATGAGATACAAACTCTTCTGATGACTCCGATATACAGCCTGCAATCACTTTAAAGTAACTCTTTATAACTCTCATAATTATGATTATGATTATAATAATAATTATTATTATTAGGATTATTGTCTGTGCGCGAGCTCGCCCAGTATTAGTCGTTGTGTGGTTTTTTTTTTTTTTTAATAATTCTTGTTCTTCCTCGAGTTTCGGTTTATCTTTAGTCTCCACCCCAAACTGCTGAACTTCAGAGGAACTACAGCGCGATCACACACACACACACACACACGGAAGAAGCAGGGACTGGCTTTAGTACGCAGGGCTCAGCTTAGTCTGGCTGGAATGATGATTTTAACACTAATAACCTGTATATTGTTGTGTTCCGGGACTGTTTTTACAGGTGAGTCCTTCTCTCATCTCATTCTGCTGTGTTTAATTAAAGACTCGTTTCTCTCAGTAGTGTAACACTCACGACTTTATCATATACTCTACATAATGTATATATATATATTTATATTTATGGATCTGCTTTTCTTCCTCGTTTGTCATTTTAGTTTGTTTAGTTGTATTTCTGGAGTTAATTATCATAATAAAAAAAATAAATCATTTAATCAAATAATACATTAATTAACTGTATAAGACATTCGGCCATGTGCGTTTATCCGGACTGTTGAGCTGGAATCCGCGGACGCGCGCAGAAAAAAAAAAAAACAACAACAACAACAACCGTTCTGAGAACAGTCTTAGAGTCGGCGCGTATACAATCGAACCGGTTCTGCGTTTCTAGAACTGATCCCAGACCTGCCGTGACCATAATCGAGATCCGTGGAGCTTCTGTACATGAGAAAGCCGTCTGCTGCCAGTAAACACAGCCTGACTTCCTCCTTCCAGTTCCATGAAACCTCAGAGAGGATCAGAACCTGCTGCTCTGTGCGGAATTAATGTCATCCTGAACTCTCTCAGAAACTCCCACAGTGTTGTAGGAAACACTCTTTGGGTTTCCACCATGATGAATTTCTGTTACAGGTTGTTTTATTTCTTCTTTTTGTCCCAGTTGAATAAGAATCTAAATCACAATCTGGACCCGCGTGATTATCAAATTAAAACGGTGGCTCAATGTGTTAAGTTACTGATCGGAAGGTCGGCTGATGGGCCCTTGAGCGAGGCCCTTAACCTTGTCTGATATAAGGGGGGGGGCCCTGTATAATGGCTGACCATACACTCTGACCCCAGCCTCTATCAAGAAGCTGTGCAGTAATATGTACAGTATGTGGTGAATAAAGGCTTAAATAACTATAATAACTAATAAAAAAAAAGAAAAAGCTGCAGTTTATTAACGGTAATGTATGATTTATGTAGAGTTTGTTTTATTTTTTAAATAACTTTTGATGTGCTCGATAAATATTTCCTTAACATTCTCTTAATGTGATCATTAGTGCCATTATCTTGTGTTTGCCTAAATAAATACATTTGAATACTTAACTGTACATTTAAAAGTTTCATATCACAGTTCACACTCGAAACATGTCAAAATCATCACCATGTTATTTCCTGATCAAGTCATGTAGCCCTAGTTGCTAATAAAGAAAACATCTTTATCATAACCCACAAAACCCAAGCAGGCAGATACATGCCGGCAACAAAGCATAGGTCAACGGCAATTAAAAATATATTTGTCATGTAGAAAGAATGTTATAATTACTTTATTAATTATGTGTAAATTTAACCAATACCGGAATATAGGAATAACGTCGCAAAAATGTGGAACTCTCAAAAACGAGTACATTATTACTATTGAATTATTTTATTTATTTATTATTTTTGGGTCACAGAAACCACTGAAATTTTCATTGCCTCTGTTTGACCTGTTTTTACTTTTTTTCTCTGCTGAGAAATAGGACATGTTACTCTGTACTGCACAATCCTGAGCCCTATATATATATATATTTATTTAAAAATTGCTATAAAGAGGAGTTGTGTATGTTCTTCATTTACACACTGGCCAGGCAATAAATAAAGCACAATAAGGAGTGCTGTCGCAGTTAAATAGTCAATCATGATGTTTTCCAATAAGAGCAAATAATCAAACAAACTGGATTCAAATAGCTTGAATCTCTCGAATAAGTGCAATTTGAAAATATACACGGGCACCTGACCGTCACACCTGCTGTATGTGATGGAAATCGAAGCCATGCTTTATAACAGCCTCCACTCTTCTCTTAAAGATTTCTACATGATTACCCAGTGAACACCCACATGGGCCCATCATTTGCACCCCAGAGTGGGCGACCCGATGTGAGGTCAATGCTGCACAGATGTGTAAATCCCATGTGACTTAATGTAGGCTGCGTGTATCGGTTGTTTGTGAGCTGCCCACATCCGAACCAATGATCTGGCACACCAATGTGCAACACCCCAGTGGGTTAATATGAGCTGTCATTATCACACCGTTTTATTTGACATAGGCAGCCCACGCAGCACTACCGGTGTTTTTCTCATTGCTATGGCAGTGGCTTTACATGGGCTGCCCTCAGTGTTGCTCTTACTGATCTGATGTTGTTACATTAAATGAAGAGCACTCTTCCATGAAGACCATACTTGGCTATCCAACTTCTTCATTCAAGCTGGCTGACATTCTGCATTTTCTATGTTCTCACTAATGATCCTGAAAGTAATATGAGATAACAAACAAAATTTAATATATTATAAATTAAAATAAAACAATATATTAATATAAACAAATAATTTTTTTTATTAACCGTAATAGACTAATAGACTACTAGAGTAGATAAATAGCTTTTATTTTAACAAACAAAACAGACTTGAATATTTTGAACAGGATAAAGACATCCTATAAATCTTTTGGGAAAAAATGCACTTATTAAGCCTATTTACTCTTTAATTCAATTACATTCAATTTAATTTGTAAAACTCTTTAAACAATGCTGCCACAAAGTGACACAGAAAACCACTTTAACACCACTTGCAACTTTAACATCAGAATAAAAACAATGATATTAATGTGGACCGATGGTGTAGTGGTTAGCACTGGCACCTTGCACCTCCAGAGTCCATGATTAAATCCTACCTTCTGTCTGTGTGCATGGAGATTGCATAAACATGCAAACTCCATGCACACAGACAGAAGGTAGGAATTGATCACGGACTCTGGAGGTGCAAGGTGCCAGTGCTAACCACTACCCCGTACTTGGTGGAAAACCAATTTATTCCCATTTGTATGACCGTGTTAGAACCTCCAGTCAATATTCACACGCTCATTCACACACTACGGGCAATTTGTAAACGCCAATTAGCCTAATCTGCATGTCTTTGGACTGTGAGAGGAAACCGGAGTACCCGGGGAAAACCCACCAAGCACGGGGAGAACATGCAAACTCCATGCACACAGACCCTGAGAAGGGCATTGAACCCAGAACCTGGAGGTGCAAGCTATACCTAGAAATAAACCCCAATCTGACAAACATTTTTTTAAATAAATTAGACTATTTTTTCATGTGGAGTTAAATAGCACAGCACTACATTAAATAAGGATTATGTAACTCATATGTATGTAAAAATGTGAAATATTTTAATGATGGTAAATATTTTCTTTTATCATGAAAAAAAATTATATAATGATTTAGCCCTCATGATTAATTTGTATACTAGAAAAAAAAAACTAAATGGGAAATGTTTTTTTGAAACTTATTCTCTAATTATTATACAGGAGCTAGTTCATTTCTGTTTAAGATCACTTTAAAATGATTAAATTAAACTTCCTTTTGAAACTTCCTCTATCTATAGTATTCCTTTTTTCTATTCTAATCTCTTCCTGGTTATTTTTTTACAAGATCGACTCTTTTATTTGCTAATGTTGGAACTGTTGGTTTGGGGTTGGACCCTCAGAACGTTTGGGATGACTGGTGTTCAGGAGTCTGTTTTTAGCTAGGGATCAGGTCCTTGTTTCGATGATTGTTATTGACATTTAAAACACCAATGTATATGTTTTTGATTATGAAATGCAATACAAGTTTGTTCGCATCACCCTTGGGCTGCATTGTGCGTTGTGTACCATTTAAGCCCATGTTGGACTTTTTAGATCTTTCATATCATTCTATATGTTACACACCGAGCTCTTGAGTACAGCCTGTTCCACTGGCAGTGTTTGTCTATGGAGACTGCATGCTCGGCTCTGTGGGTAATGTTATGCTCCTGTTAGAAATCAGTGTGGCTGAACCCCTGAACACTGATTCTTGAGGTGGGGTGTTCACATACTTTTATGGTTAGTCTTGTGGCCATGTGCAGGGACAATTTAGTCCCAGTTATCACTTCCTCTCCAGCAGTTATACATAGTCATTTATTTACCAGCTCTTCATTTTAATAAGACAAAAAAAAAACCCCAACCTGTCATAATACTTAGAAACCACAGTGCAATTCACCCTGATGCAGTCTTATGTCTGAAATCTGACTCTTTAACTTGTACTTTCCCCCTGAAGTTAATGATCTTTCTCTAACCAATAAACCACAAACCACCGAGTCCTTATCTTACTCCATCAATTACTGTTAATCCAGTGATTCATTACAGACCACAACACTTCACCTAATTACAGATTACACATTTTTCTTTGGTAAACCGTAACAGTTAACAGTTTTTAGTATTGGCTGTAGATTACGGTATATAGAGTGTAGATCAACAAGTCCCAGTGAATATAAAAAAATAATAATTCCTCATAAATGCAAAAATAAAAGCAACAGTCCAGTACATTAGAATGAAGCATGGCAAAGAACCTTGAAATACACACAGTAGGTACAAGTCAAACCGGGACTTTTGATTGTGCAAAATAACAGAACACAAAAAGTGTTCTAAAAGTAAAAACTCTCTCGATATTTCTCTATATAATCTTGTGCTACACTAATGCACTTATCCCAGCAGTAACTAGTGCTCGGAGTTTTACGGACGTACAGCCTTCTTTAAAATCTTTGCACCATTCTGATGTAAGAGACTCATCACTGTACTGAGCTTCTGTAAATGTCAACGCCTTTTTTATCCAGTTATACAGGATTCTGGTATTTTGTCTTTTTTTTTCTTTGCCGTATGAACAATCAAGAAAAATGTATTTTAAAGTCCCATTGTGTGTGTGTGTGTGTGTGTGTGTGTGTTTTTTCTTACCTTCAGATGAAGTCCCTCCTCCTCAGAACGTGACGATAAAATCACAGAACCTTTATCTGGTTTTGGAATGGGATCCACCACCGACAAGCACTGGGAAAGACTTGAATTTTACAGCTGAGTACAAGTAAGGCGAAATAAATGAGCTGGAGGCTAAAACGTATAATGGTACAACAGTAGACCAGAACCTAGAAATTTTGAAGTAGTGATAGTGTAGCATTAACACTAATCTGGATGGGTAAAGACTCAAAAAGAAAACAATTTCTTCTTCATACACAATACATACAAAATATTTTAATAATCATTTTAACAATTTTTTTAAATGATTAATTTTCACTAAGGGATTCACTTTGGTTCATATGGTTAAGACTAGGTTAATAGGTTTCTTATCGGAAGGGAGTCAGGGGTTCGAGACCCATCACCACTAAGTCACCACTGGTGAGACCTTGTGCAATGCCCTTAACCCTACTGGCTCCAGGGGCACTTTTTTTTTTGCACAGTGAACACACTCTTCTTTAAGAAACCCAGGAGGATTGACCCTTAAAACTCAAACGCTACGGATCCGTGATGCACCACAACATTGGTCAATGACCGATTTAAAATACAAGGGTTTGAACCAAAGTTATCATTACCATGTTTGTACACCAAAGAGTGTTTAGTTCTCTTACTCTTCACATACAGGTAGATGGAGGGTCAGTAGGTTGGGTCTCAGAAATGGCAAATTAATAGAAATATGAAATAAATCAGAATATTGTGTTAAAGGTCATATATATTTGTTGTTGGTTGTATGTAGTAGATAGCTCCGCTGGATATCACCTACCACACTGTTATTCCTAATAAAGTTTTTAAAGTTGTAAAATTAGATGTTCAATATAAATTTCGATTAAACAATTAAATGCCGGTAATAAAAATGCTGTTAAACTAAATGCTGTTTTGAGTTGTAAAGGATGTGTGAGATGGGATGCTCTGATAACTAACGCAGTGTGATTGTTGACTTTTTTAGGTCATGGTCTTCGTTTCAGACCGTTTGCACGAACAGTTCAATACCGAGCTGCGATTTCACCAATGAAGTCACGCCTTATGGAACATACATATTTCGCGTACGAACAGACCTGAATGGAAATAGCTCAGATTGGGTCGAAATTGAGAGTGATCCTTTGGAAAAAATCAGTGAGTGGACTTTTGAAGTAATATTAGAGATAAATGTATTTTGTTTTTTACTGTTCAACAACAATATCCATTATCAATAAAACAAACAATCATGTCTTTTTCCACAGCTGTTATTAGTGCTCCAGATGTGAAGCTGGAGAGCAGAAGAGGGAAAATGGAGGTTGACATTATCGAACCTGTCCTTCACAAAAGCACCATTAAGGATGTTTATACGAACATTAACTATCGCATTCATTATTGGGCTGAAGGAAAGACGCATAAGGTAAGTTTGAAATTGAAATTCCCTTTCTCTTATTTACGTCCGTATTGATGATACAGTAGCTGCTACTGATAACGGCGATCTTTCAATGTTTCTGAAGTCAAAAAAAATATATATAAAACAAAAGAAATACATTACAAAATAAAAATGTCTGTGTGAAGTTCGAGGTGGACTCGGACCAGAGCAGAGTGATGCTCATGAAGCTTTTACCAGAAACGCGCTACTGCATGCAAGTGGAGATCGTTTTGGACTATTCGAAATACAGCCTACCGAGTAACATAACCTGTGAAATGAACTCAGCAAGTGGTGAGTGTCCTGCTAATACACATCTTCCAATGAGTTGATTTTAGAAATTTTAGAATGTTGTACGTCCATTATAACTCAGAAAAGACCAGTTAAAAGAATCAATTGCAAGCCCAAATATATATATCTGTGTGTATGGAGTTTGCATGTTCTCCCCGTGCATGGTGAGTTTTCTCCAGGTACTCCACTTTGGACTGTGGGTTTCCTCCCACAGTCAAATAACCTGCAGTTTAGGCTAAGTGGTGTTCCCAAATTGCCCTTAGTGTATGAATGAGTGTGTGTGTGTGTGCACACGTGTGCCCTGCAATGGATTGCCCTGCTATTCAGGGTGTACCCCACCTTGTACCCTAGGTTTCCTGGGACAGGCTCCAGCAGTGCCAGCCCGTCCATCAGTTGATACGGGCAGCTCAGGATGGCAACTAGTACACCATGTAAAAAAAAAAAAAAAAAACTCTACAGAAATATAAAATACAGATTCGGAGATGGAGAGCCCATGGCTTAACAGGGCAGCATCTGTTTCTCATCATTGTTGATGAGATTTTATTTAATAATGTTAATTTTACTGTGTTACAGTTTTCTCATACAGATGGTCTGTGTGTATAGGTGTGTGATAATATGACAATTCTTTTTACAATTAAATATTAAGCAAAAATATTACACACAAATACATACAAAATATTTTCATAATCATTTTACCTTTTTTTTTTATTATTATTAATTTTCACCAAGTAGAACCACTTTGGTTCATATGGTTAAAACTAATGGGTTTCTTATCGGAAGAAGGTCAGGGGTTCGAGCCCCATCACCACTAAGTCACCACTGGTGAGACCTTGTGCAATGCCCTTCACCCTATCGGCTCCAGGGGAAAAACAAATGTGTCTAAGATTTCTTTTAGCATTTAATTCAAGCAAAAAAACAGACTTTATACACATTCTTAATTGCATACGCTGAAATGACATACACAATGTGGTACAGTACAAATATTTGGGGTGTCCCTTTATAATGTCCCTTATTTTCCTATAAAGAATGATGACTGTGCCTTGAGTTGGCAACCCTACATATGAGGGAAACATTAAACCACAGTCAGTGTTTAATTATAAAGTGTATAAATATTTAATTTTATTAGTTTACTTTTTCAAGCACACTTGTACATATATTTGCATTACAATTCCTTGCAATACTTTACTTGCAAACGTGCTTAAATCTCATTAAAAAAAATCATTCAACTATGTTGAATAGTTTATACTTAATGCACATTTATGCACTTAAAAATTGTCATTTTATGTTCTTTCTCCTAACTTGTGAAATTGCTGTGACACTTATTTACACCGGTGGGCCCAGTTTTCCTGATCTCGCCTAGGGCACTGGGCTCCAGCTCCATACACAGAACTATATTCCTAATGTTACTTAATGACCATCACGTTATTTCTATACTGGTTTCTACATAATTGTTTTTGATGCGGTTGCTCACCCTCCATTAAGAAAACACAAAGCCCTTGAGCACCCTTTCTTTTGTTTGTTTGTGTTTTGGCTTTAAAATCTTCAAATGAAAACAATGTTTAAATTATAACAGGTGTAATCCTGCATTGGAAACTGTTGTTATTCCACCAAATGAGGACGTGGTAATGAGAGTAAAGCTGGGCATCATGACGATAAATAAATCTAAATACGTTAATCAGAGACAGCGAGCAAAAAATGAAATGTCAGTTAATTCTACACAGCAGCTCATTGATCAGGATTTAAACAGTTAGTAGTGTCTCAAATACATGACACTTTAAATACATGGTTATTTTATTGCTGTGTTATTGTGACCTCTCCGCAGATGAGGTGGAGTTGTGGCTGATAGCAGTGGTGCTGTTCGTCAGTTTCATGGTCACACTGATTTCTGTCCTGCTGATTTTCCTGGCTGTGTGGTTCGGCTACAGGGGAGTCCGATTTCTCTACCCGCAGGCCAACCTGCCCGAGCACTTTAAACAGGTGAGTGTGTGTGTGTGTGTGTGTGTGTGTGTGTGAGGTAAGAGGAAAAAAGAGTATCAGAGAGAGATATTGGAAATATCTTTGTAATGTAGAGCTGTTCAAGTTTTTGACACCTCTGCAGTACTACTAATGTGGTAAGCAGATCGGACCTGGGCTAGTCATATTACACGTTCTAGTTTGACTCAGATAGGCAACACAAGCATAGCGGCTCGGGAAGCAAGTGCACAGGCAGCGGAAACTTTATTTCTTTCAAGTTGAGGAAAAAGACACATAGAGAGATTTGGCATGATTTTTCTTACCATTTCTTATATTTTCCTCACCTGATCATCAGACTTCCCAAATTAGACTTGGTAGATATTGGAAGGATTTCCTAATATAGCTATCACTTCATCAAGAATATGCACATTTTCATTATTAAAGCCTTCTAAGCCTAGGAAACAAGCATTCTGCATAAGGATCATTAATCAATTATATTGTTAGCAGATCTATTGATTATACTGTATATATTTTTTAAATGAATGAGGACTCACACTTATCTTCCATCTCACTTGTCCATGTGCGCCATCATTTTAATTTTTTTGTAACATATTTTCTTTGTAACATAGTTTGCGATATTTAGTTAATTAACGAACCACGGTAGTATTTCAATCATATCTAACTACGGGTTTCAGTTCTGAGCAGGCAGAATGCACAAGGTCACTGCACTAAGGGTCTGCAGTGGATTCTGGATATTATTAGTATTATATGGAAAACAATTGTAGTATCACTAAACTGCCAACTTTAGAAGGAATCAGGTTTAATCTTGTTTTAGTAAACCTACAGAGACCTCCCGCCCAACTAAAATACTACATGTTGGTTTTCCATTTACATTATCGCCTGTCTGTACTGCCTCTTACCAAACAAAAATCCTTTTTTTTTTGCTTATTCAGTACCTTTCAGAGCGTCCAAGTACATCCATCCTGCTGGCCATGCAGAACAGCGCGCAGCCTAAAGAGCTTTACCATGAGTTCAGCATCATCACTGCTCAAGAAATTCTTCTTGACCCAAAGCAGAAAGAAAGCTTAAACCCAGCTCTTACTTCAGAAACGAAGGATGTTCATTCTGAGCAAGAGGAAAATCAGAGCTCTCAAGAGCAGGGTCATGACAGATTGTATTGTGAAAATGTTCTGTACGATGAGGGTCAGTCAGTAGATGCAGTCAAGGAGCCTCTTTTGCAATAACTACAAAAGTTTTCTATTCCAAAGAACTTTTTCACATTGAAAACTTTTAACATTCATTGTTAGCATATGGATGGACAAAGAAATGTGTGCAAAGTTTTACATGTACTTTTTTTTTCATTCTTCTGACCAGGGTTATGTTGTGAACATCAATACTTAACTGACTCAGTATTTATATGAGTTGTAAGTAAACATTTGAGTCTTCTCCACGCTTAGGAAAAGTTTACATGAAGTGAAGGTAGAAGTGAAGATTTTTAATAGTGAGTGAAATATTTACTGAAGTTAATTTTTTTTTTAATATAGCACTTTATAAGATGCACTGCCTGGCCAAAAAGAGGTTGTCATTTCAGAGGGGTCAAATCAAGCTGCATCAAGCAAAGAAAACTACTGGGGAAATGTGAAATTACTGGAACTGGGTTAGGAAGCCTTTTACATACTATCAAAACCTGGAAGGATAGTGCTGAACCGTCAACCTTCTGGAAGGAATGTGGTCGGAAAAAAATAATGAAACACTTGGTGAAATTGCAGATATAAAAACAGATATGTATCCATAAGAAGACCACTTATTAGTGAGACTCATCAGGAAAAAAGGCTTGAATCTGCTAAGAAACATAAAGATTGGAGCGATGGTCATGTGGTCTGATGAGTCCTTATTCCAGAGCGATGGGCGTGTCAGGGTGAGAAGTGGCCACTACTTTTTGTGTCCACTGAACAAGCCTCTGGAGACAGTGTTATGATCTGGGGTTGCTTCAGTCGCTCAGGTCGAGACTCAGCAACATTATGTGGCAATAAAATGAAGTCAGCTGGCGACCTGAATGTACTGAATGACCAGATGATCACATCTGTGGAGTTTTTCTTCCCTGATGGCACAGGGCATATTACAGCACTCAGATTCTGAAAGAGTGCTTCAGGGAGCATGAGGTGCAACTTTTTTTTGTGCTAGCCAGTGCAACAATGCCTAGCACAACAGAGCAATGGATTTCTATTAGTATACTCATTTCCTTTGTTATTGTTGTTGACATTGTATTTAGTATTTTTGGAAATCGGTGAATGAGCAGTTGTTAAGATACTCTCTTGCAGCTTTTGAAGTCTGAGCAGTAACAGCTGAGGCTTTGAGAAACACTGCTCATCTACACCAAATGCTAATGTAAGCTGCTTTGGATAAGAGTGTTTGCTAAATGATGAATTAATACTAACATTGATTGATTAACCTCAATTTTTATTTTATCTTATTAAACAGTGTGCTGTGTTAATTGAGTGTTAATTAGTAATGGGGTTCGTGCATGGTACAGATGCAGGTCTGCAAATGAACAATTTAACAGCAAAATGAGAAAACTTGCAGTTTTGAGAAAGACAACTTTTTTTTTTTTTCCAGTGATGCAAGAATTATTGCAAACTGGTGTTTTCTTTAAAGGGTTTTAAAAAGAACAAATGATAAAATATTTTGTCAAAATTGTTTGGGTTGTAAAAATGTGAATTTTGCATGATTTTGCAAAAAGCCATAACTCCATCTCCCACAGTTTTGACACAATGGATATAAATCAGCCTACAGTTGTGTTTGTGTTTATTTAAGTATGCAATTTTGTAAAAAAATAAAATGTTGGTTGAATTTTAATAAAAATACAGCAAACTCATGCTTTGTGATTTTGTAGTGAGTCAAACAGAAGTGGCGGGAAATTAGATGAAGGAAGCACACAAACCTTTAAATTACAAAGATTACAGGATCATGTGAAACATTATGAACAATACAAAAAAAAACCCTTCGGTTTATGACATCATAATCCTCGTTCTCTACCAGTTTTAGTTCCATGTCAAAACATCCCGAAAACTTGCTATAACACAATAAAATAACCACATTTCCATCAGTGAACCCCTAAGGTTATATCACTACAAGATGGGTGAACAGAACCAGACAGTGCAAATGCAACAGCTCCATGCACACACGACATGCATCTTGTGTCTCTTGTAAATAAATCATATATAATATAACAGTATATAAACATAGAAATATGGTGTTCTCACAACGTCCAAATCACATAATATCCTGTATTTCGCAAAATGTATTCTGCACATTAAGCAACGAATACCTGTAGTTTATTACTGCTGGAGAGACTGCAATGACAGTAACAGAGGGAGTCGCTTGACTGATCATGTGACAGAAAAAAGTGATGCAATGGGCTTGTCACAACATGTCAGGGGTAAAGGCTTCTAAAGTATGTTTATATAACAGTTTTCAGATTAAGCATGTTTACCATTTTCTAATAGACAACCTTGTGTATCATGGAAAAATAATTTATCATATATATAGTACATGTACATACTAACATTCAAAGATATGAACATGGTGCAGTACAAGCCCAGGATGGCCGGACGCAAGCGTAAAAGCAGCTGCGATGAAGCTGGTACTGCTAAGTAGTGCTAAGCAATAACGATGGAGACAAAAATGAAAATAATCGACAAAGTGGAGCGAGGTGAATCGTTCTACCTTCGGCACGATTCTAAAGAACACTGTACTATAATATACTGTGTATAACCCATTGTGGTAATATCCTAGTACTTAGACAATGTTTGCGCTGTGGTAAAATGTTTGCTGTGGTTTGCGGTGGCTCAGTGGTACAGTTTATACATATATCCATTTAGGAACCTCCTAAATGTAGGAACCGTGGAGAATTATGGTGACCATTTTAGGCTGTGTTAGGACCTCCTGTCAACATTTACACACACAATCACACACATAAAACAATTTGGGAACACCAATTAGCCTAACCCACATGTCTTGGACTGTGGGAGGAAACCGGAGTACCTGGGTGAAACCCACCACACCAAGAGCATGCAAACTCAATGATCACAGATCTCGAGGCAGGAATTGAACCTGGACACTGGTGGTGCAGAGCGACAGTGCTAACCACTACACCACGTGCCACTATATATATAATATCCATATGTAATGACAATTATAACTCACCCACTTATTGTCTATACCACGTAATCCTGTATACAGGGTCATGGAGAGCCTGGAGCCTATTCCTGGAGACTTAGGAGGGGCACAAGGAGAGGTAAACCCTGGACAGGATGCCAATCTATCGCAGCGCGCACACACACACACACACACACACACATTCACAGACTACTTGCAATATAGGAATGCTAATTAGCCTAATCTGCAGGTCTTTGCACTGTGGAAGGTAACCGGAGTGCTTGGAGGAAACCCACCAAGCACAGGGAGAACATGCAAACTCCATACACACAGAGGGGGGAATCGAACCCAGTGCAAACCACTAAGTCACTGACGAGCAGCTGAAAGATCAACAGCATTGTTTTATATAAGTAACATCATTATCGTACATTTAAATAATAACAATTTCTTTATTAATACACACACCTGATGATAATTCAGTTAAATTTTATTTGTATAGCGCTTTCAACAATTGTCGCAAAGCAGCTTTACACAATCAAAAGAATTATTTAAGTTTGTATGGAATGTGAATGTGTATGAATCAACATGGTCAGATAGTCCCATAATTGTGTTGTTATGTCTATTTGTTAATTGCAGGTTAAAATAAACACTTCTATGACTTACAAATAGTCAGACAAAATCAATCAATATATAAAGTATAGCAATACATTTAGTATTTAAATTTTTATTCCTGAAGTGTGAATAAATTTTTTTAGCTGACTCTGTATTACAGCATTATTATTATTATTATTATTATTAATAAAACTTTCTGTAAAAGCAGACATGTTGGTTTGACGTCACGTGCCGAGCACGTGCTAAGCTGAGACAGCTTGTCGGAAGTCGAATACGGCGGTTTATTTGTGCCGGCAGGGGGCGCAGGATAGTCCAGTATAAGCACGGTCTATCCGCGCTCATAAACAGAACACACCGGAGTCGAGGCTCGTGTTTTCATCATCCGCGTCCCAGACCAATCCCCGCCCCCTCTTTGCAGGTATTGGCTAGGCGCTGCTGAGTGACATGTGTCCGCCATTTTGGCCGTGGTACTCACGGACCAATCAGATGGCAGGGAGCGCGCTCGGTCGGAATGCGGATGGGGAAAAATTTACTGGAGGTCGAGATTAAAATTTGCGAGTGATCGGACAGGGTGTCGGTGTTCAATAGGGGACAGATCGAGCTCTCAGGTTCGATGTTCGGCTACAGGTAGACATTAAAGCAGCAGGAGACTTTAATCCGGAGTGAAAATGACGCTGCTCGGTGCTGTGCTGCGTGTTGTTGTTGTCTTGCTGTGCGCTTCCGCAGGGGGTAAGTCCACGCACTTAGATCATTTATACTCTTCATCATCATCATCATCATGAGTTAACTGTGTTTTGAAAATCATGAAAGCGCAAGCATAGTGGTGGATTTAGACTCATAATATTAAATAAATAATGAGACCTGATCAGCAGTGTGGCTTTAAGTCAGCTGTCTACTGGTTTTACTGGGAACACTGGTGTAACTTACACTGCTACAGGACTCACAACTCAGCCCACTATATATATATATATATATCTCCAGTGTATATGTGTATATATATATATTAACATCAAACATCTTATCAGTTATCTGTCCCATTACTTTTGAGCCTGTGAAAATGTGGATTGATTGATTTTTCAAAGCTGTAATTCCTGAACAGGCGTAGTGGGTAGCACCGTCGCCTGACCTACGTGGTCCGGGTTCGGTTTCCAACTGTGTGTGCATGGAGTTGTCATGTTCTCCCTGTGCTTGGTGGGTTTCCTTCGTGTGCGCCGGTTTTCTCCTCCTTGAATGGATGGATACATAGATAGAATAGTTTTATCACAGCAGAAGACTTTCCACTGGACTTCACACATCCAAAACACACACACACACACACACACACACGCACGCACACACTGCTCAGGTCTCCATGATTGTAACTCAGTCACCTTACACAGGGCAGCAGGTTACGTTTAAGGTCTAACACCTGGTCTGTTTCAGATTCTAACCCAAACCTGTCACTGCTTTAATAATAAAACTGATAACCAAAACCAGTTTGTGACTTTGTCTAATAGACCCCAGCATTATTATAGTTTTTGCTGCCTTATCCCACACGGATCTCGTGTTCCTCCAGTTATATTCTCTCTAGGTGATACCGGGGACTTCTCTGTGCAGTATATCAGTTTACTGATCAAATGTATCACACACTAATACATCTCTCCATTTCTACATTTGTAAATATTTGCATTAGTACAGCTGCTTTTATACTCTCGTGTGTTAATAGCGAACTGATCAGACACTGCATTTACACACGCCTGCTGTTTATTTTGCTCCAAGTACAAGCTGCACTTGAGCTACTGACTAACTAGGCATACGACCCATACGCACCAGTTCCCCGATATATATTCTGTATATACAGTATTGTCTGTGTATATATTGTTTCCTAGCTATTGCCACACACACACACACACACACACACACTTCCTTCTTCTCTTTCCCTTTATCTTCAGTGTCACTTTTCAGAATGTTTTTCACGCAAAGAAACATGAAACTTGATTATGTACACGTCCTGCCCCAGTGGGCGTCTTGCTCGCCGGGTGCAGCTGGTTAGCATCGCAACCAGGTTTGTCTGTGGTTTGTGCGCCGTGTGTTTTCTGCACCCCTTTCCATCAATTTCTCAAGAGAATCACGGCTCATTTTGGTCATGTGATCGACACACTTTAGAGGAGTATTTTACTAACATGGATCTGAAGAGTGTAAGGAAGATGGAGATAAATAAGACAAAGCTCTATCAAGTGTGCTAGAAATCTTGTCTAGAAATCTTTTTTTTTCAGCTTACTTTTACCTCGTGCTTTACACCGCACTGGTGTTTTAATTTTTTGCAACCAAACTCAACTCTCCTGTAAATAACAGATTGAAATTTGAAACCAAAATAAAACCGAAAACAAAGTAACAAAACCCACAACAAAATAACAAAACGAAATTCGAAAAAAAACAAAATAACAAATTGAAATTTGAAAGCAAAATAACAAAAACAAAATAACTAATTTAAATTTGAAAACAAAATAACAAAACCAAAAACAAAATAACAAATTGAAATTTGAAAGCAAAATAACAAAAACAGAATAACAAA
>JAOVVA010220595.1:0-22368 GCA_028565275.1 Leiocassis micropogon | reverse complement strand
TCAGAGTTTCATATCTTTAGCGTTGTCCCTTGAAAAGATATAATAAAATATTTACAAAAATGTGAGGGGTGTACTCACTTTTGTGAGATACTGTGTATATATATATATATATATAAACTCGCTTCGCCTTCCACTGACGCAAACAAGTTTTGAACAGCTCCCGGCTGTAGGCGCAACTTAGCCAGTATTTGGTTCAGCTCAGTTCATTTGAATGCTGAAAATGCTTGATATGCCGAGGCAAACTTCTTGCAAAATTTCAGTTCTTAGGGCGTTCATATGCCAAGGTA
Source organism: Leiocassis micropogon (assembly GCA_028565275.1). Lineage (NCBI taxonomy): Eukaryota > Metazoa > Chordata > Actinopteri > Siluriformes > Bagridae > Leiocassis > Leiocassis micropogon. The sequence goes on along the minus strand of JAOVVA010220595.1, from coordinate 22,081 downwards.
CCACTTTATTCTTATTCTTTTGCAATCTTTGTACCTCAACAACACAACTTATTGTTAATGTACCTTACTATGTTTTTTTTTCTTTCTTATTGATATATTCTTTATTTTATTCTAAGCTAGCCCAAACATTCTTATATACATTGTATGTTGTTGCTGTATAATCTGGGAACTGTCTGTGTAACATCACATTTTCCCTTTGGGATTAATAAAGTACTAGGGTTATGGTTATGGAAAAAGGTCATGTGGTCTGATGAGTCCAGATTGCCCCTGTTTCAGAGTGATGGTTGCATCAGGGTAAACAGATAGGCGGATGGAAGTGATGCACCCATCATGCCTAGTGCCTATCCTACATGCACCATGGAGGTAGTGTTATGATCAGGGGTTGCTTCTGTTGCTCAGGTCCTAGGTTCTGCAACATTTTGTGCCCAAAAATTGAGGTCAGCTGATGACTTGAATGTCCTGAATGACCAGATTTTTCTCATCAATGGATTTTTTCTTCCCTGATGGCACGGACAAATTGCAAAATGATGATGTCTGGATTCACCAAGCTTAAATTGTTAAAGAGTGGTTCAGGGTGCATGAAATATAGTTTTCATTCATGGATTGTCCACCACGGAGTCTAAAGTTTAACACCATTGAGAATCTCTGGGATGTGCTGGAGAAGGCTTTACGCTGCAGTCGTATAATGAATAATCACTAATCAATCTTGTACAATCAATACAAGATCTTGGAGAGAAATTAATGTGCCTCTGGATAGAAACAAATCTTGTGACACTGCGTAAGCTTATCGAAAATATGCCAAGGCTGTAATCAAAGCAAAAGGTGATCTAACCAGGCAGTTTATTATATGTATTATACATTACATATATATATATATATAAAAAAATTTATGCATACAGGCGTACCTTGGCATACGAGCGGCATTTTAATATTGCACAAAGATAACCCGAGTAAATACAAAATGTAGTTTTTAAATTATAATTTCATTTGATTTCAAGTGGAAAAAGCTATATAAACCTACCTGGACCTATGTGAAAAAGTAATCCCCCCCCCATAAGAATAAGTTCTTATTTTCTGATACGACTTACTGCAAATTACTATTTGGTTTTTATAATTTGTGAATAATTTAATGACTTAATTCTCAAATTGACGTAGGGGTGGGGTTAAGAAAAAAAAAATCAAAAAATGACTGCCAAAATGTATAGAATTTTATGTTTACAATAGAAAATGACTTCAGCACCATTCACACACACTCTGTTTCAGGTCATCATCTGATCATTCCGACAACATTCCAGTCTTGTGTCGTTTTCTTTGCTGATGAAGTTTCTGTGTCTACACACGATTCGCAACTAAACAATCTTTTAAGTTTTTTCTGAAATCACTAATGAATCCTTTCTTGATGAAATCTGCACAAAGCCAGAGGCTACGTGAATTTTTGCTAACTGTAAGCTAATGCTAACTAGCATGTTGGAGCATCCTACACAGGGTCTTTAGTCCAAGATGTCTCCCCTGATCTCACAGTTAAATTCATCAACATGGTTAACTACATTGCTTACAACAAGGTCACGTGTTTGTCACTTGTGTCACTCTGCAGGTTGTGTATTTTTAAGCTTGGTAAAATACTTAGCATTACAAGATGCTACTTTCATCATACCGTTTCATCATTTTGAATGTGGTTCAATAAAAGTGCCGGTCTAATGACTTAATGTAAATGTAACCATAGATAGCAAGCTAACAGCTGCATGAAATACCGTATTAAATATAGCTAGCTGATAACTGACAAACTAAATAATTAACTAGTTAGGGTTAAATAGAGTTAGCTACAAAATATTCTTAAATATTGATTGAAAATTTTATTAATTATTCCTAATTTTGCATAGTATAAAAAAGCAAAATAGGTATGTGTGTGTGTGTGTACAGTATGTGTGTGTGTGTGTGTGTCAGTGCCTGACCAGATTCATCTGTGACACTTTTTTTCTTCGTCCCCTCCTCTTCATCTTCTTCCTCTGCTTTGCCACCGCGAGACAGAAGACGTCGGAACGCACCAAGAAACCGCGTCATCCTCGCACACACACACACACACACACACACCAATGTTCTTAGTGTGTGTGTGTGCGGATAAGTCCTTGACTTGCCTGGAAGACGTACCGGTCCCCACTCCTGTATATAGACTCTGTGTGTGTGTGTGTGTGTAACTGAGATCCGTCTTGCGTTAGAGCGGCTATTATTAACGCTGTTTACATGGAAGAAATGCTGCACAAGGAAATTCCTAAGACTCTTCAACACACACACACACTGTGAGGATGTGACTGTGACACTATCTCTGTTGAAACATGAAGACTACCTAGGCAGCCTCCTCTGAAATGGAACTCGGGCTGATATAGATATCAAAATCAAACGCTCCAGTATAAAGAATAATAAGCAGAATCATAATTAGATCTTAATGAGGTAGAATATTGCTGTAGGTCACTTCAACAAATCGATAGATATCATGAAGCAATTTAGTATATCTACAAGGGCTATGTAACTCTAAAACTTCTATTACAACAAACTGCAAACAAAAAAAATAGACATATTTTCCAGGGCATAGCAGTGTCGCGACAAAGCTCAAGGGTCCAGCTCAAGTAACCGAGGCTTACATTCATGTACCTAGGGTTTCTCCAGGTTTTCTGGTTTCCTCCTACCTGCCAAGAAAATCCCAGTAGGTAGACTGGCGACTCTAAATTGCCCCAGATGTAAGTCCATGAGTCCATGTGAGTCCAGGTGTAAAATAGCCTTGCCAAACTATAATTGCTCCTCATCCTATTTTACCTCTCAGCAACCTTCAAGATCATCAAACACAAGATCCTGTTCACCCTCATGAGCCTTGGAATTAGACGCATAACATAGTGGTAAGTCGCTTCTTACCTAGAAGTATGGTATCAGGTGACATAGAGAATCTGCGCCATTCAGATTCTACACTGGTGTCCCACAGGTCTCAGTTTGTGGCCTTCTTCTGTTTCCGCTGTATACAGACACTCTCAGTGAGGTCATTTACTGCTTTGCTGATCAAGTCATCCTCCCATTTCCTCTTTCAGGTACTCATTTTTCTGGTGGTAGCTTAGCACCTGAAACTAAATCTCAGCTGTCTTATATTGCTGTAGATACATATGCAGGTCAAGTTCTTTTTATCACTCCATTTTGCAGCATACGCAACCCTGCAGTAGTTCTAGACAAATAACATTTGTCTTTACTGACAATCTGATTGATCCTTTACAGCATCTGAAGACTGGGATTTCTCTCCACAGAAACCACACAGGTGTTTTGCTTCAACTGCTTGTCGTCTGGCAGGTCTTCCCCTGCGCACCCTCAAAACGATTCAACATGCAGCTGCACGACTTCTTGTCAATCTCCAAAAGTTCTCCACCACCACCCCATGTCTGTCCTCCTTCCACTGACATAATGTAATTGCCCGATGCTTGTCTACAAAGTCATCTGAAGGCATTTATCCAGCCCTGCTTTGCAGCTCTTTCCCTTCAAGACTCCAGCACAGCTAAAATTGCCCTCCCCCACCCCTGCCCTAACCCTCAGGAGATATGCATCAGACTTATTTGTACTAGCACTCAGTCGGTGGCATTACCTTCCGCTCGCTGTTTGAAAGACTGAGTCACTTGTTGTCACTGAACCGTGAGTGCTAAAAAACTCAACTTGCACAAGCTTTGTTGCTGTAGCAACTCACTGTACGAACTCCTCTCTAACAAGGTTTTAGCTTGCTAACATTCTTAGATTCTGATTTTCACTAGGATGAGAAATTCTTTTCTCCATAATGAAGTCATTATAGACAAAACCATTTTTGTTATGCAAAATTAACACAGTTTAACATCACATTTTAACATTTAACACAGTAGATCATTTGCATTTACAGCAACAGAAAGTGAAACAGCTGGAATTTCAGGGTGCCAGGATGCATATACTGTATCTGAGTAGTATTTTAGCTGGAATGTTAACATAAACGTTGGAGACCTGTTTAATAGGAGCATAATATGGGATCTTAAAATGATTTAAATGTGAATCTGGGGACCAACAACATGGATAATATAGATAACAAAAGCATGCCACAGTCCCTAATTTCCACTGATAGTCCCTGCCCTGGTCATATCATCAATGGTCGCTTTCACCTTCAGTTAGTGAGTTCGTCCAGTGCTCAATCAATGTATTTGCACATAACCATAAAGTTTGGAAATCTGTTCCGCGCCATACTGGAATTAGGCTCAATTAAGTCAGTTCAAAATTATTTTAAGAAATTGAATCTAAACAAAATTATATTAATATATTTAACCTAAACAAAATTCCCATCTTTTGTTTTTCCATGTTGTTTTATGTAAAAGTCTGGCTTTGGAATAATACCAAGGACCCAATGATAAAATCTCTGACTTTAACCAGATACATTTTATCTTAATTTCTGCATAAATATTATGCTTTCTGCTTTCAGTAGGTGAATAAGAAATATGTTTAGACAATTAATTTTTTCATTTCCAGAATGCTCCTTTTTGAACATTGTAATTTTTTAACAGTTGACTTTTACCTCAAGGTGAAACATCATTAAAAATCTTTTTATTATTATCTTTGTCTGTTTTATGGTTACTATTAAATCTTTTATGGCTGGGTCATGTCTGATTTTTTATAGCTTTGTAAAAAAAGTGGTTGTTGATTGGGTTGTGAAGATGCTTTAAACTTATAAATTGAATAAACGTAAAACCCTAAATCATGATTGATACAAAGTTGTTGACTTTTTAAAAATCAACAGTAAAAACGGCTATATTTAAGAGTAAAAGTAAGAGCATTTCCATACACACACAATGTGATGAGAACTCACAGGATTGGGACGAAACAGCTGTGCGTCCATAAGAAAACCACTTGTTATTGAGACTAAAGCATAAAGATTGAACCTTAGAACAAAAGAAAAAGGTCATGCATAGTGCCCACTGTACAAAGCTCTGGAGACAGTGTTATGATCTGGGGTTGCTTCAGTTGCTCAGGTCTAGACTCAGCAACGTTATGTGGCAATAAAATGAAGTCAGCTGACGACCTTAATGTACTGAATCAACAGATTATCACATCTATGGAGCTTTTGTTTCCTGTTATCAAAGCAAAAGGTGACTGTACATAGGACATTTCTGTATGGGTGGAATTAAAAACGTGTTTAGCATTTTTGAAAAGCTCTCCAATGTCACCAATAAAACTTTTTCCTGATGCAGAAATTCCTCAAAATGGTAACGTGAAGATTTCATTGCAGCAGATCCTTTAAGTGCTCTAAGTTGCAAGGTGAGGCCTCCATAGATCAGACGTGTCCAGTACATCCCATGGATGCTTCCACAGACTGACAGCTGGGTAGTTTGGAGGCCGGAACAACAGCCTTGAACTCTTTGCCTGCTAAGCCTCATAAACAGCAAGATGAGAAGACTTGTACTTGAGAAAAAGTAGAGATTCCCTAAGGTAAATATTACTCAAGTATAAGTAGAAGTCCTCCATTTACTTGTGTGCTTGAGTAAAAGTACAAAAAGACTCACCTTCAAGTATCAAAATGACAGCGCTTGTATTAGCTCACAGCAGCCTTTTTTCCGTATAAAAACCCTTTCTTTCTTTCTCTCTCTCTCTCTTCTCTCATCACTTTTTCCAGTGCTATCTGCAAGCAGCTCCAATTTTAATTGGAAAGGCAAGTCACGCAGTTACACATAATAGTCATTGCAGAAATGTTGTTAAGTAAAAGTAGTTATTTGCTGGACTTTTGAGCAGAGTAAAAGTAAAAATCATCCTCTAATTATCCTCCTTATTATCCTCTAATAAAAATACTCAAGTAAAGTGCAGATGCATGACCTCTGATACCTTTCTATTGTGGCCAGAATTTTAGTCACCAGTTTATTGTTATATAATTTAATAGCCTTGATTATCAATTATATACCAATTAACCTTTTTTAGTCACCAGGTTTTTGCATATAATTGATAATCAAGGTTATTCAATTCACCTTTAGGTGGTGTAAAGTGTATAATGTGATGTTATTTAAAGTTGTAATACTTGTCAAATTGCAGACGTATGAGAGGAATAAAACTCTTCAGGTCACTTTGAATTAGGCCACACCGGTTTGAACCAGCTCTGCGATTCTAAAATGTTCTCAGAACTGTTTCTGTAGCACATTTTTGACTTCCAGTTCTAGAGTTTGTCAAAGCAGACGCACCCAGTGATACCAAGAGCTGTAATCATTGGGTCCAACAGCACACTTCAATGATAAAGAAAGGCATTCGTTAGCACTGCTATTGCTGAAATGGAATAGACCAAAGTGTGTATTAATGTGTTAACTTCACAACAACACAGAGATTACAGTGTAAAAAAATTAAAAAATATCAGCAATTTCTCCCACTCTTCCTTTCTTTAAATCTGATCCTTACATTTAAGGCGTCTTTGGTATCTTTTGGTTTGTTCTCTTTATTCCTTTCATACTGCATCATCTACAGGAACATAAAGTGATGTCATTAAAATAGTCAGATCTAGGCCTTCTTATCTTTCTGTTATGAAGGAAGGAGTCAGCTCTGATTGGTGACCTGAGCACGATGATCTCACCCAGCGCAAAGAGGTGGAATTCCATCACTTTGCAAATGTTTATTTAATCACCTCCAGTATATGGCCTGAGTAATTGTGCCAGACTCAGGCTTCGATTTGAAACGGGAGCTTAGCCAATAGAATTAGTGCAGGATGCAGGCCATATTTGTTTTTGCCATCTGAATCTGGAGGAACTTTAAAATGTGAAAGCAGCAGTTTTTATCCCCTTAAGATCTGGAAAATATTACCAATAAACATGCGCCAGGCTCCATCTATTACTGAGTCTCAGTGCTAATGGACCTCATTCCTTCCAATTGTTCGCTGTATACAGAAATTCAACCCTGGTCCAGATTACATCCGGGCAAGGGTCCTACCATGAAAATTTCTCCTGTTTTGCATTCAGTCTTTTTTGACATCCATCAACCCACTTCTTCACCATAGTTACAGATGAAATAAACAGCCATTTACTTTAAATATATACTTTTTTTAGCCAGTATTGACTGCCAATTTAAGTCAGTCAGTTATCAGTCGATATCGCCAACACGACTGGCAACATCTACGGCAGCCGGAGCTTGGCATCTCTCCTGCGTATGTTTGGGTGTCTTTTGGGCGAGATGTTCGATTGTTTGAAACTTAAAGCCAGAATCAATACCCACAGCAGAGTTCCACACAACTCAGGTTACACACAATCACAGTACAGAGTTTAAAATAGATTAAACCCATCATTTAGTGGTTAGTATTTTGGTTTAAAGATGAGGGTTTAGCAGCTTAGGGATGTGGTTAAACAGTGAACTGGCCATTTGAAGTTTAGTGTAAGAGTGCAACATGCATGTTCAATAGAATTTCTGCTTTCAGATGCATGTTATACAGAATTCTATAGACCTGCAGTAAGATTCTATAAAACATATTTTTTATACAGATATAGAGAACTTTGTAGGCCTGCATAGGACTTTATAAAACTTCTTCTTTGAAATCTATGTTCTACAGATGTTTTACTCATTTCTAGACTACACTATACAACTTCTTTTAAGAAAAAACAAAGAATGTTTTCCTTAAAGAGCATCCTATTAGTTGATTAGAATTATTTTTGTATTTTTTCTAATTCTTCTAATGTCTATGTTCATCCACAAGTTACATGAGCCATTAATTTAAATATAGATTATCTTTCTTCTTCTGCATTTCTACAGAATGTTTTCCTACACATCTTGGGTACAAAGTTTTTTTGTTCTATAACTTTGTTCTATAGACATTCTTTATAACTTTTTTTTAAAGGGTTAAGATTAGGATTTGAGGACTAATATAAGTCAGAGGAGCAATGGTTCCAGATGGGAGAAGCTGATAACAGGAACTTTATAGAATGGACACTCCATGAACCTGATGTCCATGAAGTAGTGAGCCATATGAAATCCCAATTGATTTTGCCTGTAGACATGTTGGACTCTATTTGTTCTGGCCACAAAACATAATATTTAATACTGAGCAGTATCTCTGCATTCAGGCATGGTGGTGGCGGCATCGTATGTTTCTCTAAATACTAAGTGATGTACATTTTCTAAAAATCTTTGCGCATTTATTTTAGTATTTTACTAAGACCTCTCTTTGTGTATTCCCTATAATCTCTCCATCACCTTGTTTATAAAAATAAATAATGACATGCGACACATGGGAATAAAAAGTAAGGCTTTACACCAGGTGCGACTGTCACTGTAATAAATGGCGGGATAGTGTGGCTCTGCTTATATGCTATTTTTCCTCCTGAAAGCCTCATGGGAAGCACACTAGGAAGGCAACAAACTCTTTTTTTAACTCCTTATCCTTCTTGTCTTGTCTGTTCATTTTTGTGTTTTGCTTTAGCGTTTAGTTAGCTGCATCACAAAAAGATTTGCAGGAGTCTGTGCACTTTGGGTCGTGGTTTGGGTCATGGTGTCGGTTTTCGGGTTAATAACACACACTTAACACAACTCAAGTTGAGTTTGGTTTTGCGAAAAGGTAGAAAAAACTGCACACTTCTTATGTTTGACAGATATTGTTTCCAAGGGACGCCTTTTAACTGTATGTAAAGCTTGAACTTCATACTACTGTATGTCAACAAGCGTTAGCAACAAAACCCACACACATTTCAGCCTCATACAAACACTCTGGATGTTTTTAATATTAACATTCACATGGCTTTAAATGATCCTATAGAACTTATTTGTATACAAGTTCTACAGAATTTTATGAAGTTTCATACAACTTTCTAGACCTGTAATATGATTTAACACATTTCTGCTAATTTATACTATTAGTAGTCTATAAAACTGTCGCTTCAACCTGCATGCTCAGTAGAATTTTTACTCGGATCTACAGAACTCTATGGACCTGCAGACTCTACTGTATTTGAGATGCATGTTGCATTGCAAGAACGGTACTGTCAAATGCATTTGAAAAACCCATCAAGCACCATAAAGAAACTGTCTCTCATGAAGACCTTCCCAGGAAAGCAAGACTAAAACTTACCTGCTGCAGAGGAGAAGTTCATTTAGAGTTACCAGTTACCTCAGAAATCACCAATTAACAAACAGCACCTCGGATTAGAGCCGTTATGAAGCTTTACAGAGACTTTACAGTAGCAGACACATCTCAATAGCAACTGTTCAAAGGAGATTATTGCATATTTTGAACACCTTCAGAATATGCAATAATTGTCTTCCTTTACAATTTAGGAAGAAATAAAAAAAATCTGGAAAGCCCATGTAATTAGAAGATGTGTCCAGACTACTGACTGGTCGTGTATAATCAAACACACTGCCTCGGGTTCTTCAGTTATTTGTCACTGCTTGTCAACCTGCATGGATTTAAAGATGACCACACTGCGCCACATTGCTCCTCTGAGTGACCCATAAGAAACACGCTGCAAATTTCCTCCTGAAGTGCCCCAGTGAGCATAACGTCGGATTTCTCCTGACATTTCTAACGTGACTGGGTTTATAAAGCTCTGCATCACCTCCAAATCAAACGCTGCGTACTGAGTCAACACAGCGCAGAGCGTGTCAAACACACACCGCAAGCACGTCCAGCATGTGGACGCAGAGTCTCTGGACGAGTGTAGCATCAGGTTATAGTGTTTGTGTGTGTGTGTGTGTGTGTGTGTGTGTGTGTGTGTGTGTGTGTGTGTGTGTGTGCATCTGCATTGCATACGCACTCTCCTACATCTGCACAGGTTACACACCATGTTACTGAGCATGTGTAGTTTTACACACACATACATGCAAGAAAAATGCAAGTAGAGCTCCAGGTGCAATGACTAGCTTGAGAAATATTTGACACAGTACACACACACACACATACACACACTCAGGACACTGGGGTGCAGTACTGTGAGTGTGTGCTGCACATCTTGCATGTTAATCATCCAGACACCAACACACACACACACACACACACACACAAATAAAATGCAAACACCCACCCACACACACACACACACACACACACACAAACACTCTTCCCTTAGGCCTTACTTTGTGTATTTAAAAATGGATGCATAAACACAGATCCAGACATCTGAACACAACACACACACACACACAAATACTCACACACACATACACTCAGGACACTGGGGTGCAGTACAGTGAGTGTATGGACACTTAAATATACACACACACACACACACACACACATATATATATATATACACTTATTGCACTGGGGTGCAGTACAGTGAGAGTGTGCTCACACACACACACACACACACACTCAGGACACTGGGGTGCATTACAGTGAGTGCACACACACACACACACACACTTAGGACACTGGGGTGCAGAACAGTGAGTGTGTGGTGCACATCTTGCATGTTAATCACCAAGACACCAACACACACACACACACACACACACACACACACTTCCCTTAGGCCCTTCTTTGTGTTTTCTTTTTAATGGACACACATAGATCCAGACATCAGAACACAACACAACACACACACACACACACACACAGATGTAAACAGTCAGCATTTCTGCAGTGTGTTACACTTTGTGTGTGAGAGAACAGTGCGAGCCCCTCATCGGCGCGAGTGCCGCAGTCTGCACACACACACGCGCGCGCGCGCACACAGCGCGAGCCCAACATCATGAACCGCCCTGCCACGCGCCACCCCGCGCGCACCAGTCATGCCCCTGTCTATAACCCCCCCAACACACACACACACACACACACCCTATCCCTCTGTCATTCTCACCTGCAGCTTTGTCCTTGTTCTCCATGTCACTCTCTCTCTATCTCTCTCTCCCGCTCTGTCGGTGTCACGCAGGAGGAAGAGGATGATGATGATGATGATGACGAAGAAGAAGAAGCTGAAGACGGGCGGCTCCCTCGCGCACTCTCGCTCTCTCTTCTTCCCTTCCTGCTCGCGAGGATGCTCTCATGCGCGCGCGGAGTCACGTGGATGCGGGATCGTCTCTGCCGTTAGGGCCGTTAATTCCGTTTCTGTCTGCAGGCGCGTGCGGTGCGTTACCTGTGTGCGCGCGCGCGTGCGTGTGTGTGTGTTAGAGAGAGAGGGAGAGAGAGAGAGAGAGAGGGTGTGAGGGTGTGCTGCAGACGCTGGTGTGACGTCACGAGTTTGATATCGTCACCCAAAAAGCAAATGGAGCAGAATCTCTTCATGTCTGATTTATAACCAGTGTCGTGCATAAGTATTCACCCCCTCTTGAAATTTTTATCCTCCTCACAGAGCCAGAAACTGAAATAAAGGGATTCATCCTGAATCTACACATACAGTAACAACCATAATCACATCTCTTTTGGGGGGTATTTGGTAGGACATCCACAGGTGGCACAGTTGCTTAGTGGTTAGCACTGTCGCCTTGAACCTCCAGGGTTGGAGTTCGATTCTCCATGTTCTCCACATGCCGCCCAGCATATTGGGTGAGAGATGCTACAGAGGTTCTGTACCTTGGCATACGAGGCAAGTTCTTAAAGCAAAACTTCGTATTGCAAAATGCATTGTCCCATAGGAAATAATGTAAATGCAAATAATCCGTTCCAGCCACCCAAAAATATTACCAATGTTACCAGTTGTTAAAATGTTACCAATAGTCAACACTATAATCATATTTTTGCATATAAAAACAATCAAAACATTTAGAAAAGACATTTAAATGAAGTAAATTATGAAATGAATAGACGATAAAACTTAAAAAAAACTAACTGAAACAAAAGGAAACTCACCAAGCATGGGGACAACGTGTAAACTCCGCGGGAATCAAAAAGGTGAAAGGCGTCAGTGCTAACCAATAAGCCACCATGCCGCCATAATTACCTCTGGTACTATTGTTCGCCACCAGAAGTCAGATAATTAGATTAGATTTTTCCTGTTTGCGATGAAAAATTATCTCAATATAAATAGACCTAAGATGTTTTTATTATACAGGGTGGCAATAAGTCAAGGATCCATGACTGAAAAAATATAAATTTATTTTTAAAACAATAAATTACAGCAAATGCTTACAATGCTTAAAAAGCCTTGTATTTTACACCCCGAAACCAAGAAGATCCCAAAGGAAAAAAAGTTGAGTGGTCTTTTATACCGCTTTTTCACCAAGGCAGTTCCCGAGATAGTTTGGAGCCGCGCCCATTTTCGAGCCAGTTCTTTGTTTTCAGACAGCCAAAACACGGGTCCTCAGGCAGAAAAATACGGTTCCATGGTGAAAGAGCTGTTTATGTCAGAGGGTGCTAGGAGAATTATCAGAACCAACTAAAAGTTTTTTTTTTTTTTATGAATCATTGAATCTCAATTATTTTAATTTTAATTTAAGTTTAATTGTATTCTTCTAGTGCATTTTCCTTTTATTGTAGTGAAATATTTCTATCTTCCGATTCTATCCGATCTTTCCTTTTTAGGTCATGAACAGTCATATAAGCATTTCACTGTATATCATATTGTGTATGGTTGTGTACAATTTTCTGTTGTTAGTTTCAAAGCTATCTTGGGTCTTATATATATATATATATATATATATATATATATATATGGAAAAATGCCTACTGGGCCACAGTTCTGCCTTCCACCAAACATCAATTATGAAGGAAGGCATTAGTCAGAGAGGTGGCCAAGTGGGCACTGGAAACTCTGAAGGAGCTGAAGACAGCCAGAGTTCAATCAGTAGGAGGTGTTTACAGGACATCATTATAATGGACACATCCTCTAAGCTGGGCTTTAAAGGAGAAAAATGGGGATCATATCATAGACGTTGGAAGTGGAGGTTCACCAGCAGCACCCCCGTAGAAAAAAAACCTTTGTTTTTCCATAAAGGATTTCATATTCATATAGGCATATTCTTACAAAATAATGAATATGGCCCATTTTTACTAGGGATGTAGCATGTGAAAATCCTTTAACAACCCCATAACCTTTTACAACACGTTGCGTTTAAGAAACAGTTGTACTTAAGACATCAGACTGTGTTTTTATGTTTGTGTATTCTGACTTTATTTCTTCAGTCTCCGCTCCAAAAGGTAGTTCCTATAGGGTTTAGAGTGAAATGTTGCCAAGCATTAGACACTTTCTTCTCTCATTAGCGAAGTTGACTGAGAAGCTGTTTGGTTATTAAATTAAAGAGTGAAGTGCATTCCTCCTAATTCATTTTGTGACTCAATAATTGCCAAATGTACTCACTCACTCACTGTCTATACTGCTTTATTCTATATCCAGTATTGCAGGAGGCACAGAGCCTACACACACTCACATGCTACAGGCAATTAGCCTAATCTGCATGTCTTTGGACTATGGGAGAAAAGCAGAGCATCCATAGGAAACCAAGCAAGCACAGGGAGAACATGCACACTGACCCGAGGCGGAAATCGAACCCTTAACCCTGGAAGTGCAAGGCAATAGTGCTAACTACTACGCCACTGTGCAGCCATAGAGAGAGAGAGAGATAGAGAGTCAAAAATAATGTAGACATATGTTATTTATTAATATATATCGTCATAATGTGATAATATTATGAATATTATATCAATATAATTTACACCATACTATCAAACTGGTGTGCAGTCATATTGGAACATGAAGGGGACATCACAAAGTTGGGAGCATGAAATTGCCTAAAATGTCTTGGTAGGCTGAAGCGTTAAGAGTTCCTTTTCACTGGAAGTGAGTTCCAACATGACTGCACACCAGTGCACAAAGCAAGGTCTATAAAGACATGGATGAGCGAGTTTGACCTCAACCCGATAGAACACCTTTGGGATGAATTAGAGCAGAGACTCTGAGCCAGGCCTTCTCGTCCAACATCAGTGTCTGACCTCACAAAAGTGCTTCTGGAAGAATCGTCAAAGATTCCAATAAACTCACTCCTAAACCTCGGAAAAACCTTCCTAGGAGAGTTGAAGCTGTTACAGTGGCAAAGGGCCAACATCATATTAAACCCTATGGATTAAGAATTGGATGTTACTCAAGTTCATATTCATGTGAAGACAGACAAGCGAATATATCTGGCAATATATAGAGAGAGAGAGAGAGAGCATGCTGTGCATCAGCCAACAAAGGCCGTTTTTGGCAGTAAATAAGACGTCCCTTTGGAGGAAGAGACGTGGTGGAGATGTGAACCAGAGTGGCTAAGCTATTTGGCGGGACATAAAAGGTGTAACAAAACCCGAAGAGCAGACAACACACAAGAGAAAACCTGACGATGAAACTGAAAATGAAGAGGAGATAAATAAAAAAGGAAAGACTGGTCAGGTCGAGACTGGCTGGTACATGATCCAGCCAAGGACTTCACACACTGCACTGACTGTAGGATGTACGTTGGTGAAAGAGCGAAGGAGTCTTTTTTGCCGCTGGGATTAGCAAAGTAAAAAATATAAAGGACCATGAAATGTCTGTTGGTTATATCGGTAGTATTCGGATTAAATGGGTGACGACGGCTGGGTCTCTACAGCACAGTGTGGCGGTCAAGTTCCTGGTCCTCATGAAGTTTCCAGAGCTTGAGAAGTTTAAATCTACATCTCATCTTCAATCGCTCATTTACATCTTAGACACACACATAAAAGACAAGTTGTTTTAAAACAATTGCCACTAGAGCTGGGAGATTTAATCAATTATGTAATTTAATTTTAAAAAAATGTAATTCTTTGTTGGCTGTTTCAAATTTAATTGAATCATCGATTCGGTGTTTGATTCAGAATCATTTCAATTTTTTATAATCAATTAGCAATTTTACAAATGTTTAAGATTCTAAAATTTATGAATACTTAAAAAAAATATATGAGAAGTTTAGCAGATAATTAAGCTTCTTTTTGGTTTGAGGTTATGGGTGTTTGGTGCAATACTGAACTGGAGTGTGGAGCAGGAGAGAAGCATTTTTACATACTAGTGATTTTTATTAGATATGGCATTTAAACTATAAGCAACACAAGATACACAGCATTTCAATGTTAAGTAGGTACAATAAGTATTTTTTTAATGCTTCATAAAATGTAAGAAGTAAACATAAGCATTAGTTCTATTGAACTGAATTGAATTGAATAGAAAATTACAAATGATTCTGGTCTTCTTCAGGTTTTATAGCAGTGGAGCTACAAAAGTGCTTGGCCCCTTAATCACTTTTGGCAGTAAAGCTTTCTCACGTAAAGATTGTCAACATACTGTATACCATTATTGATAATAATAATGATAAATACGTACTACTGAATAATGATTAAAACCTCAGAGGGAAGTTCTTTAAGGTTCTAGGAATCAACTGTGTTACTCAATGGACATGGTGACACTGTGTTATAAAAATAGCTGCAGGGTTAAGTAAGTCTGAGTGTGTGTCTGTGTGTGTGTGTGTGTGTGTGTGGGGGGGGGTTTCGTGAGGTGAGCTGCAGATGTACAGATAGATGCTGAGGCAGCAGGAATCAAAAATAGCTTCACTACACACACACAGACACACACACAGATAACTCAGCAGTGTTCAGTCCACTGTCAGTGATCAGAGTGCACTATATAGCAGTTATACACTGCTGATTTAATTTGTATACTTATGATTTCCATATGACCCACTGTGTATGCGAGGTGTCTTCCTTATGTGACACTGGATTCACATCAGCGCTTTGCAGATGTGGAAATTCCACATATACACTGACAGAGCCTATTACATCCAAGCTGAAAATATTTATAGATTACTAACTTGATTAGTCATTTCAAGTGACCCTATCAAACAAATTAATGATTCAAAACGACATATACTAGCTTTAATAATGGCAGATTGTGATTTTCACCACTGCAACTGTATAAAAAATTAATTTCAAAAATTATTCACAACCCCCCTGGGGATCTACACACTCTATATACAAAAGTGAAATCTATAGACTGTAACTGTGGCCAATTTACCATCATTCTATTCGGTGAATCTAAAGGCAGTCGTCTCTTTGTTTAAAAGTTAAAAAGAAATTGTTGTAGTTGTACATAATGTGATGTTAGAGCCTGATAAAATATTTGAATTATATCATGAAGTTAATAAATAAAGCTTGCAAGTTATTGTTACAGCCCTGTGATCTAATTTATCAGCTCTGAAAATAATTGTGAAAATTATCTATTCGTATCTAAACATATAGGCCTATATATAAGATGTCAAATTACAAATTACAAATTTTGGGAATGATATGAAAGCTTAATCGAATCCTTTATATAATTAATTTTCTTGGTAGAACTTTATGTCTTAAAGTCATTTATTTATTCTATCCAAATATCCAACATAAAAAAAATACTTTATCACAATTTACATAAAACAGATAAAACAATGAAAAAGCAATGCATAAACCACAAGTAATAATGATAATTATACTAATCATAAATAATACAAGGAGTACTTAAGTCAAACTGGGACTTTTGATTGTTCAGAAGAGTAAAAAGTAAAAACTCCCTTTTTTCCTCTATATAATCTCATTAGTGATACACTAATGCACTTATCCCAGTGTTTCACTAGTGCTTGGATACCATCAAGGTAGAAGGTTTTCTCAGTACGCCAGAGACATGATCGGACTGCCTGCTTCACTTCTGGAACTCTGGCCTCCCAGGAACTCCTTTAATGGAACGCCTTAAATGGCTTGGAGCGAGGTCAGAACTGTACAGGGATGTGGCGATAACTCCCAGGCAAGTTCCTGTAATGTTCAGGTGGTGTTGGTAAATTATTGTGTGTATATTTCCCACAGACAGATGCTTCTCTTCCCCAAAGTTTATTTTTAAGGATCAGTTCCACTTGCTGAATGTTCACAGGAACGACTGCAGTGGGCTCCAAGCCACCTCTGCCGGGATCGTCATTCACAGACGTACGGCCTTCTTTGAAACATTTGAACGGTACAAATTCGGTACAAATTCACAGACGTACAAAATTCACAAATTCACAGACGTACGGCCTTCTTTGAAACATTTGTACCGTTCAAATGTTTCACTGCGAAACATTTTCACTGTCTCATCACCGTACTGTACTTCTGTAAAAGTTCATTTATGAGTAGTGTCAGTTCTTGGGGCCTTAGGCTGAAATCCATCACCATTATCTTATAAATAACCTGACACCAACAAAAATACTTTTTTGTTACAAAGTTCACAGTATTATTTTCAAAATGTATAAAGAATATAAAGAATGTAAGAAAAAACCTGTAGTGTCAGTACAGTATATTAATGTAAAAAGCAATAAAAACTTAAATACTTAAATAAAGGCGGCATGGTGGTTAGCACTGTCGCCTTGCACCTCCAGGGCCAGAATTCAATTCCCGCCTCGGGTCTGTGTGCGTGGAGTGTGTATGTTCTCCCTGTGCTTGGTGGGTTTCCTCCGGGTACTCCGGTTTCCTCCCACAGTCCAAAGACTTTTAGATTAGGCTAACTGGCGTTCCCAAATTGCATGTGGTGTGTGAATGGATTAAATTAATTATTCGTAATTATTATTATTGTTGTTGCTGTTGTTGTTGTTATTTATTACACACCATTCTAAAAGAGCAAATGCAAACGTGATTCTTTTTTTTAATAAATTGTAATACTTTTCCAAAATCCTAAAAGAAATCATATAAAATTATATTATTATATTTACAACAGAAAAATTATGATTAAAAAAAAAAGAATAATTATACTTTTTCCGCGAGAAAGCAAAACCAGCATGATGTAATATCCGGAAGTGGGTGTGGTCTCCATGGTAACCCGGAAGTAGACGGCGGCTGCTATCATGGCGTGGAGAGGAGGATGTGTAGTGAGATGGGTTAAAGAGGAGTTTATCACACAGTCGAGTCGGAGAAACGGGTAATTATTAAAATCTAGTTTTTTTATTTTAGCGTTTAAGCCGCTTCATTTATTAAAAATAATGTTTCGGATTTAGCGTTTATCTGTATGTAATATCTGCTAAATGTTCCTGTGACCCCAGTGTCATGTTTTTCATGTATTAGTCCATTTTTCACACTTTACTCTTCATGACATCTCTGGTATTTTTTAATGTGTTTTCTGTAAATAAATTATCTAAAAATAATCATTATTATATAACAAGAAACAAGTTAGTTCCTGTTTTGCTTAAGTTGTGGTTACTGTTTAAACTGTCACTTTGACAAAGGTTTATCTTTTCTGTTTTATCTTTTGAAATTCTTTTTTTTCCCAATTTTTTTTATTGAACAATTGTTATACATAAACATATAAAAAAACAACGGATTATATGTATTATTATTATTACTAAGATAGATCAAATGAAAAGAAAAATAAAAAACCCACCCCTAACATACACTAAAACCTACACACACACACACACACACACACACACACACACACACACACACCCCTGCATACTTCAGCTCAAATGTATCTGTGTGAATTAGATTGGTCATACACACACGCCGATGCATGACCCAGTATAAATAATCATTCAGGCAGTACCTGTAAATTAGCAAAATAAGCAATAAATGGTTGGCATTTGTGAACAAACGTATTGGTAGAACCTCTCAGTGTGTATTTTATCTTCTCTTGCTTAAGACAAAATAAAAAATCTTTAATCCACTGAGAGATAGGGGGACACTTAACGGACTTCCAATGTAAAAGTATTGAACGTCTGGCCAACAAAGATGAGAAGGCAATAACATCTTTTTGTGCAGAACTCAATGGAACTGAATCATCTCTAATGCCAAATATAGCAGTTAATGGACATGGCTTCAACTGTACCCCAAGTACTGTATAGTGAACATAAGATTGAAAAAAAACCTGTCCAAAAGTTGTGCAAGTTTGGGCACAAAAAGAACATAAAATTACAGGGAGAGGCATGGCATCTGTCACATCTGTCCTCAACATCAGGAAATATTTCAGCTAGCCTTGATTTGAAATAATGGACTCTATGCAAAACTGAATAAGACTGAGATGGGCACAGAAAGAGCTGGAGTGTATTCTGTCTATGGCTTTCTCCCAACTTTCTTCATTCAACTGCAATACTGCAATCTTCATACAAATTATAAAAATCTGTGATGCCTTTGTCGTGCCATGATGAAAATGCTGAATCTAGAAGTGACAGGGAAAACAAATGATTTTTATGCAATGGACTCATTGCTGATGCAGATCCAAATTGTGTTTATAGAAATTAAATTTATATTTATAAAATGAAGTGCCGTCTAAACTGATATAAAATCTTAAGTGTATTAAGTACCACTGGGTTATCAGTGTATTGACCGGGTTTGATTGGAAAGGAAGTGCAAAGTAAAACTAATATACAGGATGGTCTACAAGACAGTAACTCTAATTTGCACCATGGGGATTCAGATGAGTTTATCCAAAAATTTTATTTTTGAAAATGTGCAGCCCAGGAATAAATTTGAAAATAAGGCAGAGCTAGTCCACCACTAAATCTACATTTCTAAAGTAAGGTCTTACGGATTCTAGGAGGTTTCTCCGCCCAAAGAAAAGAGATTATGATTTTATCCAAGGAATCAAAAAAGTACTTGGGAAGAAATAAAGGAAGTGATTGAAAAAAATAAAGAAATTTAGGAAGAATGGTCATTTTAACTGCATTAAAGAAAGAGGCAAATTGCTTTATCTCTGAATATCAGATTTTACATCGGAAATATAAGAGGAGAAATTGGCATGAGAAAGGTCAGATAGAGAACGAGTCACTGTGATACCAAGATATTTAAAGCCTGAACGTGCTTTAAATAGAAAGTGCTTTTATGAGTTTCTATGTATTTTTCTGTATACATTTGATAAGCTTTTGTAAGTGTAACAACAACCTGTCCAGGGACTGCGGGTGGAAATTAGCATTTTTGCTATAACCTGGCACATGACATCTCTTCTTATTTTAGACTAATGTTGTTTGTGCATTGTCCCTGATCAAATAAATAAAACGAAAAAAAAAAAAAAAAGAACAATTGAGTTTAAAAGGCAGGGTTAGATGCTGAAGTTGTAAAGCACTATTATTGACCGGGTAGTATTCATTCTTATGCAAATTTAGTTTATACCCTGAAAAAGAACTAAAATCATCCCAAATGGTTGAAATAACAGAAATAGAGGCTGCAGGATCAGTCATCGACAACAAGTCATCGACATATAGGGATAATTTTTGCTCCAACCCATTACGAATAATACCTTCAAAAACAAGAGAAGATCTAAGCTTAATGGACAATGGTTCAATAGCAAGGGCAAAAAGCAGTGGTCACAGTTGGCACCCCTGCCGGGTACCATGTCCAAGAGTAAAATTTGAAAAGGAGGCAAATCCAAGAAATGCATTTATTACCAAACCCAAATTTCTTTAATACTGCAAACAAGTATTCCCACTCAATCCTATCAAAAGCTTTCTCAGCATCCAGTGAAATTACAACCTCAGGGGATACAGATGTTTGTTTGGAGTAAATTATATAAAAAATGTATGAGTATTAAAAAACAAATGCAGTCTTTTTATGAAACCGGTCTGCTCCTCAGATAACATGTGGTAATACATCCTCTAAACGGGCTGCAATTACTTTAGCCAGCAATTTCACATCAGCATTCAGCAATGATAATGGCTTATACGTATGATCCACACTGGATGGGATCCTTTCCCTTTTTAAGAAGAAGAGCAATTGAGGCTTGGTTAAAAGTGGATGGTAATGAACCCTGGTCTAAGGATTCATTGAACACACCAATAAGCAATGGTTCCAATTTATCTATAAACTTTTTATAAAACTCAATTGGAAAACCATCTGGGCCTGGAGCTTTATTAGATTGCATTGCCTTCATTGAAACTATGAGTCCTTCAAGAGGTAATAGAGAGTCCAAGTCCCTTACAGATATTGTATCAATAACAGTCATATCAATACTTCGAAGGAAACCATTCAATTTTATATCATTTTTAAGGCATTCAGATTTATAAAGGGAGGAGTAATATGATTTAAAAACTGCATTGATCTCTTTGGGATTAGTAGTGATAATATTTTAATAATTTTTAATTTGTGGTATTAGGCGTGATGGTATTATCGTTTTAGCTGATGTGCTAACAATCTACTTGATTTATCACCCTATTCATAATATGTTCCCCGAGTCTGTAACAACATATGTTCTGTTTCTTTTCTTGAAAGAAGATCAAATTCTGTTTGTACATCAATGCGTTGCTTGTACAACTCCAGACAAGGATTAGATGCATAAATATGGTCGAGTTTGCTAATAGCTGATGTAAGTTCGTTGAGGCTAGTCCTATGACTTCGATTTAGAAAAGCAGAGTATGAGATGATTTGCCCTCTAAGATAAGCCTTGAGAGTTTCCCATAATAACGAATAAGAAGTGGACTCAAGATGATTAAACAACAAGAATTCATCAATAGTGTTAGAAATGAATGTACAAAACTCTTTGTCTGCTAAAAGAAGTGAATTAAACCACCAAAAAGATGGGGTCTGTTTATGCGTTGATAATTGGATAACCAGTGATAATTGGTCAGAAATTACAATACTTAAATAATCTGAAGAAACAACAGAAGGATTAAGATGACTGTCAATAAAAAAACAATCAATTCTAGAATATGAATGGTGCACCTGAGAAAAAAATGAGAATTTTTTATCTACAGGATTACGGAATCTCCATGCGTCTACAAGACCATTCTGTGACATAAAATCAAAAAATATTTTAGACATAGCAGACTGGGACACAACGCGAGAGCTAGAGCAATCCAAAACTGGATCAGAAACACAGTTTAAATCTCCCCCCAAAATTATCAAGTGGGTGTTTAAGCAGGGAAGGCTCCAAAGTAATTTATTCACAAAATCTGGATCATCGAAGTTTGGAGCATAGATATTTACCAACAAAATCTTGGTCTGAATTAGTGTGCCTGCAACAATAAGATACCTGCCATTTCTGTCAGCAATTATTTGGTTAGTTGAAAACTGTATCTTTTTGTTTACTATTATGGCCACACCCCGTGACTTAGAATTACAATTAGAATAAAACATTTGACCTACCCAGGGACGAAGAAGCCTATGATGATCCTTAACTTGAAGATGTGTTTCTTGTAAAAACACTATATCAGCATGTAAACGTTTCAGGTG
>JAOVVA010220057.1:0-22489 GCA_028565275.1 Leiocassis micropogon | reverse complement strand
GAGCCTCCAGTGACTGGGTGGAATTGGACACTACTAAATTAGGGGAGAAAATCGGAAAATTCGGAAAAAGGGGGATACATTTATAACAATGCTGAAGTTTGATTAGCTGTAATTGTTTAACAATGCTGAGATGGAGTGAGCGTACCACGCCATGGCCACGTTTCATCCACACGATGGTGAGTGAGGGATTTCCCATCCAGGCGCAGGTAAAGACGGCATCCGAGCCCAAATCCACCTGCAGGGACTGAGGTTCGGCGGCAAGACGAGGCCCAACTGCAGACATCACAAAGACAAGTCAAATCTAAAAAAGGTAAAAAAGATAGGATATGTACATAAGACAGAATGGTACAGTAAATGACTAACTCACAGTAGACATCAACGTTGCGGCTGATGTTGGTGCTTCCGAGCACGTTGGTGACCTCACAGGAAACCGGCTCAGTGAAAAATGAGTGATCCACAACCACCTCGTATGTCTCTCCTACAGCCTCCCGGATCACGCTGCCGCCTTTCGCCCATCTATAGTGACACCAAGAAAAAAAAAAATTACACATACTTAGGATGACATCAAAGAAACTTGAGTTTTTCCGAATTAATGCGATTGTCTTTTACAGATTACAGGCTGCTGTAAAGATCTGAAAGCAACATCTGTAATGGGGGATTTTAATACATTTTCACCATTTGTGCCTTTTATGTTTTCTTGCCATCAACAAGGCAGGAAGAGAATAATAGGTAGACGTTACTCATCCATTCACACCTCCAATGGAGTATTAAAGAGATAGACCTTGGCCAAGGTGGAGCATGAAAGGAATGGATTTAATGAACAGCAAAGGGGAAAAAAAACTATTAGTATTTCATCTTAATAAGATAAAATAAATCATGTCTACTGTTTCTACTGTTCTTTTAGCATTTGATCCACACATCTTAAACGTAAACTTAAAATTGACAAAAAGAGTCACATAGGAGGTATTGGTCACGAAGGGGAATGTCTTAAGGTTTATATCAGCAAACAATGATAAGCTAAGGAAGCACTCCAGAATGACAACAGAAATGTCTAATGGAAGGTTCAATTGTGAATGAATGCGACAAAAATGTGTACTTTCACTTATTAGGTGGTAGTGGTGGCTCAGAGGGCTAAAGCACTGAGTTACGGATCGGAAGGTCAGTGCTTCCAGGTTGCCCTTGTTGGGCCCTTGATCAAGGCCCCTAACCCTATTTGCTTCAGGGGTGCTGTATCATAGCTGACCCTGCACTCTGACCCCAGTTGCGCTGGGATAAGCGAAGAAAAAATTGCACTGTGCAGTGATGTATATGTAACAAACAAAGACGTAACTTATTTTACAGGAAAGCGTAAACAGGTTACAAATCCGCCCCGCTGTTTCAAAACACACTTTTTTACAGATAAATAGCTTGCTCAAACCCCACCAAAGTACAAACACCTAACCTAGTGTTTCGGATTCTGAAACCTCCTATCCTATGTTTCGGATTCTGCTTAAGTGACGGTGCATTGCTGTGAAGAGACGTGCCAAGTGTACGCAGCTTTATTGTTGAAAAGATCCCGTCTATCTGCAAACCTTTAAATTAGACTCCAATGCAGAAGAGAGAAAGTAATTGCGCTCTGTAAGAGACTCACAGCTCACCAACCTTTTTCTTCTGCAATAGGAAAGAAACACACAGGGTGGCACATGCTATGTCCCTGAGGCTCCACACACCAAAATAAGCAATCAGACGAGGCAATGCGAGGCACAGCCAGGCCCACCCATGGCATGTCTTAAACCCTGCTCACATCAGGGTTTGATAATTTCTTTTCCCTTTAGTGCTTTCTGATGCGATGACAAATTTTTGATTGTGACAAATTCTGTTGAGGAAAACAATCAAAAACTTGAAGAGACAAGAAACAAACCTTATTTAAGCATTTACAC
The DNA here is from genome assembly GCA_028565275.1 of Leiocassis micropogon. Classification (NCBI taxonomy): domain Eukaryota; kingdom Metazoa; phylum Chordata; class Actinopteri; order Siluriformes; family Bagridae; genus Leiocassis; species Leiocassis micropogon. The sequence goes on along the minus strand of JAOVVA010220057.1, from coordinate 20,570 downwards.
AGCACTGCGCTCGGCAAAAAACACACTGCAACATGTATCAGGCCCTGATCTCAAACACACTTACAATATGATAAAAAATAACAAATATAAAATATGAAAAATATTACAGGCTGCAGTCTGGAATCAAAGAGGGAGAAAGAAGCAGGTTTTTCTTGTGTTACTTTTTCTTGAACATACTCAAAAACTTTAATGTTTAAAATATATCTTTATATTTACCCAGGATTTCCACCAAACAACATAGTGAAAATTTGTTTATTTATAAACTATTTGTAAATTTTATTTAAACATATCATATACAACATTTTGCTGTATATGCGATTTTGTATTAGCTTCAGTTTTGTATAAGCATTTAGTTAATTTTCATATACTGTAGATTATTAGATAATAATATTTAATATAACATATGTACTTCATTGTTATATTGCTCCATTTCAACTTTCCCCTGGTGCGCCGTTAAGATCTCGGCACTCTGAGCCACTCCTTTTGCTCATGATTCTTCCTCTCATTGCTGTGAACTGAATCTGGATGCAGTGGTGGGGAGTGCTTTCCTTTCCTGCTGTTACTGAGACCGAGGTTAAAACTTTCACAGTCGACTTTCTGCTCTGGAGAGAAAGAAACTCTGAGCACATCTCAATTTCACACACAGCTGAGTCCTCTGTCTGTCTCTCTCTCTCTCTCTCTCTCTCTCTCTGTCTGACCATCTTCCTCTGTCTGTCTGCCTCTCAGTGTGTCTGCCTGCCTGCCTGCTTGTCATTCTGCATGTCTCTTTTTGCCTGTCTGTCTATCTATCTGTCTGGCTCTCTGTTTCAGTCTGTCTGTACATCTTTCAACCTGTCTCTTTCTCTCTGTCTGTCTCTGCCTGACTGACTGTATCTCTGCCTGTGTCTCTGCCTGTGCAACTCTATGGTTTCTTCTCTGTCTCTCTGTCTCTCTCCTGTTTCTGGCTACATGCTAGGCTAAAGCCTGTTTCTAGCAAATGTCCACTCACTTAAAAACAAGATGGACAAGCTCAGGACCAGGGAATGTTGTGCTTATATTTTCACGAAAGCCTGGCTCTCAGACAAGACATCAGACTCGACTTTTCTGCTAGACACACACTCAATTCACTGCGGAGACCGTACATCAGTCTCGGGCAAAACAAATGAAGGCTTGCATACGCTATGTGTGTAGGTGAAAAACCTAAAAAAATAAATAAATAAATGAAAAGATGTAGGGTGTAGGTGAAGGGATGTGTTGGTTGTTGAAAAGCACTGTTTAGGGGATATTTAATTTTTAAATGGTGAAGTGTAAACCCTTCCATCTACCAAGGGAGTTTAATGTGGTGTTTTTGCTAGCTGTTAAATTTTGTTGGAGTCTGATCATGTGACTAACATTGATAATTGTAGACTGCTTTGAGAGTACCAAATGGGATGTGTTTAAATGACTACATTACAGCTGTGACTGGCTACATTAGCACATGCACAGAGAACATCATCCCTACAAGACATAAAAATGTATACTATATTGCTAAAAGTATTTATTCACCAATTCAAAACATTTAATTCAGGCATACCAATTACTTTCATGGATTCAGGAGTATAAAACCAAGAAACTAGGCATGCAGACCATTTCTACCAACATTTATGAAAGCATGGGTCGCTCTCAGAAGCTTAGTGAATTCCAGCACGGTACTGTGAAAGGATGCCACTTATGCAAAAAGTGCAATTGTGAAATTTCCTCACTACTAAATATTCCACAATCAACTGCTAGTGGCATTATAACAAAATGGAAGCAATTGGAAATGACAACAATTTGGCCAAGAAGAGGTAGGCCACCTAAAATCACAGAGAGGGGTCAGAGAATGCCGAGACGCATAGTGCACAGAGGTCGCCAACTTTCTTCAGGGTCAACAGCTACAGATCTCCAAACCTCATGCAGTCTTCAGATTAGCTCAGGAACAGTGTGTAGACAGCTTCATGGAATGGGTTTCTATGGCCGAGCAGCTGCGTGCAGGTGAGATATATTCTCTGAAGTGACAAATCACGCATCTCTGTCAGGCAGTCTGGGTTGGGTCTGGGTTTGATGGTTGCCAAGGATAATGGTGCTTGTCCGACTGCATTGGGCCAAGTGTAAAGTTTGGTGGAGAGGGGAATATGATGAGGTGTGTTTGTCAAAAGTTGGGCTTGGCCCCTTAGTTCCAGTGAAAGGATCTCTTAATGCTTGAGCATACCAAGACATTTTGGACAAGTTCATGCTCCCAACTTTGTGGGAACAGTTTGAGGGTGGCCCTTCCTGTTCCAACATGGTTGCATACCAGTGCACAAAGCAAGGTCAATAAAGACATGGATAAGTACATTTGGTGTGGAAGAACTTGACTGACCTCAACCTGATAGAACACCTTTCGGATGGATTAAAGCGGAGACTGCGAGCCAGGCTGTCTCATCCAACATCAGTGTCTGGCCTCACAAATGCGCTTCTGGAAAAATGGTCAAACATTCTCATAAACACACCCCTAAACATTATGTAAGGCCTTCCTGTGGCACATGTGGAAAGGCCTGAAGCACATTACGAACTATCGGCAGAGGAGGCTGGAGTCATCCCAAACAGACTCTCAGAAAAGCTCCTTACTCTTGGACTGTCTTACCCTCTCCCTGTAACTCAATTTCCTTAAAATTGGCCTCAGTCAGTCAGGATAGGGCACCGAACATCTGGTATTAGAACTTTGAGCACAGGGACACCCCTAGGCTGTGTTCTGAGCCCACTGCTGTACACCCTCTTCACACATGACTGTGTGACCTCCCAGGATCGTAAGGGTTGCAGATGTCATTGAACTGATCTATGGAGGAGAGGAAACATGTTACAGAAAAGAGTTGGCAGGACTGATGGCCTGGTGTCTCTCCTTAAATGTAGATAAGAGCAAGGAGATGATTATTTATCCTATGGGGAGGAGACAGGAACCACATACCCCAATTTACACTGGTGGTACTGAGGTGGAGAGGGTAAAAACTTTTAAATTCCTTGGAATTAAACATCAGCGAGGACCTCACATGGTGCCACGATACTCAACAACTTCTGAAGAAATCCCAGCAATGTTGGTATTTCTTAAGAAGGTTGAAGAAATTTGGTATGTCAACCAAAATCCTCAGAGACTTTTACAAATGTACAGTCTAAAGTGTAATCATCAGATCAATTACAGTGTGGTTTGCGAATTGCACTGCTCAGGAAAGGAAAGCTCTGCAGCAGGTTTAAAACTGCATAGGACATCTGTACTCCCTGTACTTTAAGACATTTACAAAACCAGCATTCTCAAGAGCATTCTCAACACAATCTATTTACACTTCTACTGTCTGGAAGATGATTCAGAGGAGAGAAGTCACTGACAAAAAGACAAATAATTTTGCTGAATTAGTTAGATGCTGAGCTCGAGCATGTGACAGGGCGGCACTTTTTGACCTGTCCTTCCGCTTTTCTACTGTGAGCTCAAGTGGATACAGAGGCAGCAATCGTGAAAGAAGCTGAGACAGGAAGAAGGGAGGAAATACATGCATGGGCTTGGGGCATCAACAGCGTAGCATGCATAGCAAGCTTAAACCGGTTCATCAACAGCGTTGTGTGCATAACAGGTATAAACTGGTGCATGCCTAAGATGGTGCATCAACAATGCTTAAGATGGTGCATCATCAGCATTGCAGGTTCACCTTTCTACCATTCCCGAGTGGGGTACTGCATTACAGAAGGGTTTAACTTCTCCATTCGCTGAAGTGCCCAGCTGGCCTCGTCCAGCCATCTTTTGGCACGGCCTCAGCAAGAGCCCTTGCGAATACTGACATTTGGGTGGCTTACCCCAACTGGGCACAGGGGCCTCGATGACAAATCCAGCACCTTTTCCTCGTCGGCAGCTGGATCGCAATAGCTTGTGCTTGGTGTAGATGAGTGTACCGTAGCAGCACATGCTTTAGGAGTGACATGTGGTTCAAACACCCACTTGTGAGTCTCCCACAGGTGGCTCCTGCATCCTTCCTGTGAAACTCTGCGCCTGGTGCGACATGTGGTTCACACACCCAGTTGTGAGTCTTCAACAGACGGCTCCTGCGTCCCTCCTGACCGCCGTGCTCTATTAGCATTATTTCCTACAATCACGCTAACATATCGCTAATCTACATAAACAAGTTTTGTCTGGACATGTTTTACATATGAAAGGCGTGATGATGCAGGACGCCATCCTCGCGCCACACTCCAAACCTGTTCAAATACTTATGTAAGCAGAAATGTGCATGAATATCACATTGGGTAGCGAATGAAATCTTTCTTCAATACTACTTTTTGCTTCTCTGCTTTCTAATCCCTTTTGCACACACCATGTATCAGAAGTGTTTCTCCTGCCATTCATTATTTATTTAGCCTCTGTGCTGGAATTAAATGCAGTAGCAGGTTTTTTATATTATTAAAACAATGTTTAAGCAGGGGCAGCATGGTGGTGTAGTGGTTAGCACTGTTGCCTTACACCTCCAGGGTCTTAGTTTGATTCCCGGCCAGATTCAATTCCTGTCCCTGTGTGCATGGAGTTTGCATGTTCTCCCCTTGCTTGGTGGGATTCCTCTGGGTACTCTGGTTTTCTCCCACAGTCCAAAGACCTGCAGATTAGGCTAATTATGCATTCTCAAATTGTCTGTGGTGTGTGAATGAGTGTGTGTGCTCTGAGATGGATGGGCATCCTGTCCAGGGTCTACCCTGCCTCTTGCCCTACGTCTCCTGGGATAAGCCCCCGTGACCCTGAATACAGGATGAAGCGGTAAAGATGATGAGTGAGTGAGTGTTTAAGCAGGATCTGAATAATTCCCTGTCGAGGACCGGAGCTGAATGACGAATACACCACATTACATCAGTTCTGTGCTGTATGATAGCAAACTTTTATAAATCCAGCATAAATTTTTTAGTTCGGTTTGTCTTCTGCAAACATTTACACACAACTCAAAGATTTATGACTGAGGCTCAGGAAAAATGTATACAGTAGAGAGATTTCCCAGGCTGCTACTTGTGTAGATCTAAAGACATGTGATAGCTTTACAGTATGTTTATTTCAGCTTCATTTGCCTTGTACAGCACGTGTAAATTTGATCATGCTGACTCTGGAACCAAAAATGCCTCTGTTGGGGGTAAAATTATATTTTTGATTTGCCTCTGTAAATTGGGTTGTTAAGTTCATTAACATCTTTCCACCACGTACACTGTCAGGTTTGCTCAAACCTGATCCTGTAGAGAAAAGTCAAAGGCAGTGGTGAGGTGTTTCGGTACCTGTACTGAGTGACGGGTGGGTTGGCCTTGGCTGAGCAGTAAAACTTCACCAGGTTTCCTTCCAGAATCGGCTGTGGCTCCACAGAGAGGTTTACCAAAGGAAGATCTGCAAGAGACGGGGAAATTAAAAAGGAAAAGCTTTAAACACACACACAAACACACACAGTGTGTCGAACAGAGCATTTCTTGCTAATGAAACATTAATTAGAAATGTTCTTCATAGATAAGCAAACCAACCCAAAACAAATGATGTAAATTATGAAGCTTAATAAAAACACTCAATAATAAATTTTCTATTTAATGCGAGTGGCTCAGCATTATGATTGCTGCGACTTGTGTTTCGCTGCTAATTGCTGAATTAGAATTGGAAACATGTTTTTAAAAGCGCTTATGATTAAAGAGAGTGCTTGTTGAAAGTCACACAGTGATCACACAAACGCCGGTCACATTTTATGTGAAGGAAGAGTTTAGCAATCTGGCTTTTTAATCAATGTGCTCTTTCATTCACGCTCGGGGACAAATAAAGTAGACAATACGCTAATTACAGGCAGTTTGGACTCGGTCTTAAAAATGAAACGTGAGAGGGAGAGGACAAGTCTCTGTAGCTTTTATCTCCAATGTTTTATATCAATAGTGTTATAATGCAACTAATCAAACTCGTACGCTAAATACCAAAACCTTTGTGGGCAGAAATTTTCAGATCTAATGAGCTCATTTGTACCCCCTTTATGTGTGATCTCGGACGTGGTCAATAAGACGTGTCTGTAAAACTAAGCCAAGATTCTGTAGAACATCAACCTCACAACAGAGGGTCTACAAGGTTCTATTGCAGGTGTGTAGAGTTCTGTTGAACTGAGTAAAGATTCTACACAAGATGCAGCTCTAAGCAGAGCTTTTACAGAATCATATTAAGTTTCAGTAGAATGTTTTTGTAACTGTGTCTCTTGATAATAGGACAGGAGTAGCTCAATTGCCACTGTTGGGCCCTCAATTGCTCAGATATAAAAAATGAAATAAAATGTAAGTTGCTCTGGATGAGGGCATCTGCCAAATGTAAATGTAATAAGGCAAAGAAATTAAGTTTCAGGTTGTCATGTTACAAAGAAATACAAAATGTAATCTCATCTGTACTTGGAAATCTAAAGCTAAAAAAAAACAATATAGCACTGACACTGGAAACCTAACCATATAATATTATTAATATTATTAGTGTTTCTGTAAACGAGCTAATACTATAGCAACGCTGACATATAAATATAATCCTGCGATGTCAGTACTACTGTAAAAGCTGCTGGATTGCTTAAAAAATTAAGCAATACTTTCTGACCAAACAGTATTCAAAACTTTTCTGTTTTTACATTCACTTTTGCTTAAAATGAAAAATATATATATATTTAAAGCTGGTTTTGGAAAATGCTTCTCTAAAAGAGCATGAACTTTTGGGAATCATTAGGACTTAAAGGAAACTGAAGAAGGGATTCGGCCTTTTTTCGTGTGGAGTGTTTTAAAAAGAGGAAATATTGATTGGTGAGCAATAAATGAGGTGAAACACACTTTACGCTTTACAGAGTCTAAACCTGCACATAGCAGGGGAGGCTTTTAAAATCACCTCCAACTGGAAGCCTGAAATCATCTTCAGCTAAACAGGAGTCCTGATATCGATTAAAACTCTGTTTGTGGTTTGAGGCTTTGAAAAGGTTTTGTGTCGCGGCTGTCTCAAGTAAAAAACACCCTAAAAGACTTAGACAATGTAAGAGAAAAGAAAAAGAGTCAGCGAAACCATGAAGATCCTCTAACGACTAAAGACCATTACTATGGTGCGCAATTTACATCTTTTAATTAGAGCCATCTGGGTTTATTCAGAGTTTTTATTTTATTGAAAGTAAAATAAAATACAATAAAGCGAATAATGAATTAATAGTGCTTTATTAGGAGTTTAATTACTAATACATTTCAGGTTCACACATTAAGAACTCAAAATAAAAATATAGTTGCAAGCAATGATGAGCAGACCCAAGCACCTCCTGGGTGACTTTTGAGCATGTTAACATGCATTTAAAGGGGACATACTGTACCTTTTATGTTATGACATAATTGTAGAATATCTAAAATTTTATGTTTAAAATTTTATTCCACCTCCATAAAGCCACGGATGAAAAAAACACTGCTACCCAGTGTGATGTCACTCAAATGTGATGTCACTTAATATAATGTCACACACAACATTATTTACTTTTTAGCATAAGTTTAAGGCATCATCATGGCTGACCCATTTGAGATATCAAAAATCCCTCAGCACTTTTGCATCCTGAATGTATTGAGATCACATAGGCCCGGTTTGTTGGTGGCCGTATAATCTCCTAGGAGAAGTACATCAAAATACATTGGGTGCATTTTCCAAATGACCCAAATTAAATAACTTCCTGTTGGGTATAGTCCATAACATGTAATGCAAAAGCTGTTCAGCTCAATGAGCTCTAAATGTGCACAGGGTTTCGTGTGTATGTGTGTATAAGCTTCAAAGCACTTTTGTAAGTTGCTCTGGATAAAAGTGTCTGCCAAATGCCTAAATGTAAACATATGAGCTATGCAGCAAAATCTCATGTAAGGGCCCCATGCCACACCTGGGGCTAAACCCTCAGGCATACTAATGGCAGCAGATTCCAACCTATCTGTCAATTTTCATGAATTTCGGAGTCTCGGATGATGGAAAATAAAACACTATGACGTGATAAGGCTAATATCATAGTGTTTGGGCCCTAATCAGAACATTCCTGACTTTTGACCCCTGCTGTATAAACCAATGGTACTGTAACCTTAGTTCCTATATACAATATACTACTATTTTGATTAATTCTACTGTATTGATTTATGTTATTTATTATGCTATGCAGTTCTCTGTTATGGTATTTATTTATTTGCTTATGTACGTTAATTGGGAATTGAGTATTATTAAATAATATTTAAAAAAATTATATATCTATGTGTAACATTTAATTTGCTAATTGTGTTTCCTTTGTGGTAAGAGCAACTTAGTTGTTATTTGCCCTGGTTTCATGTGAAACAGTTTTAAGTGTAACTCACACAGTTTTAAGTGTGAGACGGTGGAAGTAACATACAGTACAGGAGAGAGTGAGTAAAAACAGTTGCTCATTTATTGTCTTGCTGTGTTGGTGTGATTAAAGAGGATAGTTGCAACTAAACTGTAGCCTGCTTATTACCCACAGCCCAGAAAGACTGGAGTACACTAAAATGGTTCAAGAAATCTGGGTTACAGCTGTGGTTTTGCTTCATCTTCCGACTAATTAGCCAAGGCATTCAACTTGGTTTCTCTCCGCGAAAAAATGGCTGCAGTCTACACATGCTCTGTGTGAGCTTTGGACTTTCACACAATTACACGGACAGTGCCTGAAGTACGAAGCAGCCTGGATATTCTTTCGCTAAAGTTATAAGTTGGACGGAACTCTAAACGTGTCACTGCGGTCATTAGTGGATGGTGCTGAAGAGAACGACGTTCTCACTGATAATGGCGGTGCACGCAGCGCAAAGCAACAAGACACAATAATAAAGCCTGTGGTGCATTACAAAATGGAATTACCACCATATTTCCATGAAGATATAATAAGGACACGGAAAGTTTCTCCCTGTCAAAAAACTAGATTGGAGTTAGCAGTTAAAGAGTGTGTGCAAGGGCAGCAACTAAATCTTGCCACAATTCATCCCATACACTTTATTGGAGATGTGCTAGCATCCTGGTTGCCTTTGCCACAGGAAGTGCAGCAGGATTATGAGGAATTTGCAGCCAACCTAAATACTAAATAGCTTTACCGCTTACTTACCAAGATTACAGAGGCAATAACACAGTGCTACACAACACTGGTGCAAACAAACAGCATCACAAGACTTGGTACTTTTAGAAGTTCAGCATCACTCCTTTATCAGGATTTTATCCTTTTTTTATTTTCTTTTTTATTAATATTCTAATTGTATAATGACATTTATGTAGAGCTAGCACTAGGGCTGGGTGATCTGGTGATATAAAATTTATACCACAATATTAAGATATCTAGAAATATTTTTAGAATATTAATTAACATGTTCTTAATGATTATGAATTGATTTTCTATTAAAAGGTACTTTTTGTCCTGTTTTTCAAAGGTCAATTTATCTGTTAAATAAAATCATCACTAAAACCACACCCTCTTGTGTCTGGGTTGATGTAATGCTCCAAGACTGTATTGATGGAAGTTCCTTAACAAACTTAAACATCATGATATATTTTTGTCATATCATCCAGAGATTTATGGATTTGCAAAAGTTGAGGATTGATATTTGCACTTAAAAGCTGGCATCAGGTCTGAATTACATGAAAAGACAGAAGAACATGTCAGGTCCCAATAGACAGCAAGGGCTCATGAAGAAGGAGGCAGTAAGGAGCTCTGGAAGGAGCTGAGTAGTGACTTTAATAAATTACCTCTTGTCACGTTTTCCATTGAAAGAGAATCAGCGCATCCTTGGAGATGAGAGTACTCAGAAATGTGTTGGACGCCTGCTTCACATTTGCATTCCGACATTAATTAACCCTGGATAGTGTTTTTATTATTATTATTATGCTTGTTTTTTTTAACTCGGTTCATATTTACAGTGCAATTACTGGAAGAGGTGCTGGGTATTGATCGCACCGTGACCCCCGATCATGAACAGAAGGAATGGAGGGAATAAAGCGACTCCACTGGGGCAGAGGTCAATGTTTCTGTAATGGAGATATCGGCACTGCTGATCGACCTCAGCTGTGAACATTTGCTTTCAAACTCAAGAATGCACATCATGAGCAAAATAAAGGCTTTACAAAAGAACATAAGGAAAGTTTTTTTTTATTATTATTACTGAGAAGATACATGGAGACATTTCCAAGTTTGGAAAAAAAATATGATATAACCATGGTCTTCACTAGTGTTCCTTTGTCCTGCATTGATTTTGCCTTTAGTTTCAACCTCATCATATTTACTATGGTAATCTCAAATTATGCCATATTTTCCAGGCTCTTTTCTACCAGAATGCAAGACTGACAACCTTTTTGGCTTAGTGGATAAAACCTGCCAGGTTTCCAAAGTGTCACCCTTGCCTCACTAATAGCATAATACCACAGCTTTGAGAGCACCATGCTGGTGCTTCAGCCAAGTTTTGACGATTCCATGCCTGAAATACACTTCTCTAGACTGCACTGAAGGGATGCAGGAGCAATCGTATTCGGCAACAGTAAGAATCAATCCTGCCTATTGTGAAAGCAGCCCTCCCTGAACCCTCTCAGGGAACCCAGGGCATCAGGGACATCATGTTCACTTTGCCTCCTGGCTTAAAGAACATGACTCTGCTTCACACCATAGCTTCGCCGCACAATCTAGCTTCAAAATTGTCACGATGGTACCCTTGCCAGGTTACCAAAGTGTCATGCCTGTGGCACACCCCCAGTCTTGTTTAATTACATTTTTTATTCTGGATTTTTTCCCAATTTTCTTGCTAATTTAGTCATATCCAATTCCTCCCCGTCACTAGGGTGCTCCCACATTAAGGCTACTACCACTCAGTCAGGAGGACCGAAGACCATCATGTGAGAGCACCTCTCATCCCTCTCCTCTGAGAGAGCTCAGCCAATCATCTCCCTCTAGGCCTCTGGCTGCGAGAGATTACAGCATCACCCTGTGGAAATCGCGATGATAGGGCGAGCAGTTTATAACAGCGCTACTCGGAGGCCCACACCCGAGTCTTGTTAACATTGTGTGTGCTCCACACTCCAGATTCACTAATGTCATGTTTTCTCACATCCCTAGCTTTAAGAGCACCATACTGGTGCCTCTGCCTTGTTTTGAGGATGCAGCCTGCAGCCAACTTTCAACCTCCTTGACATCATGTGAAGCAAACTAGGGTGCATAGCAACTGCTCCAAATACAGGGTAGGAGGACATCATGATTCCCCCTGCTGCTTGGTGTCAAAAACCATTGTAGCTGGCCTTGCATCTGGCTAAGGGGAAGTGTGTGCTCATCAGACTTTAAACCAAAGCCAATGAAGATGCCTCTCTTGTTCTGAGCCGTAGCATCAGCTGAGCACCTACCCAAACCTGCGGTCATTAGTGGATGGTGCAGTCCTTGTTCCAGTCCTGGACTAGTCACAGTGCCAAGAACTGTTCCAATACCCTTACCCAGTTTCAGCCTTATGGCCAACTCTAGCCCCATGCTCCTACCCAGTTCCAAGTCCATCCACATAAAACCCTGCATCACTGCTTCAGTGTGAAAGGAACTGCCAGAGAAGTGTGGGGAGAGAAACTTAAAACTTTTCACCATTCATCAACTGGGCCCACGATTAAATGGCTCCTGAAAACACGGTTTTAAAAATTTCTGCTCTTACTCAGTGGTAAGTGATTAAGGCATTGGACTACGGTTCGGAAAGTCCCAGGTTCAAAGAGAAAAGTAGATTTCAATAATAATAATATAAAAGTATGTGTCATGTACTGTTAGCTGTTGGACTGTGGGCATGGTGTTGAGGCATAGACGCAGAGGAGGATGGTGTAATAAATTATTAAAATTAATTATTATTAATAATAAAACCAAATAAAAATGACCAAAGGAAGTTGGCTTTATCTGGGAGCATACTATAAACAAAACTAATAATCAACTAATACACAGACAAGGGATTACACAACCTAATATACAGTACAGACATGGGACACAAAACGGACAAGACAAGACACACTAAACAGACTAGAGGACTAAACACAGGGGACTATACATGCAAGGGGCTAAACACACAAGACAGGCTTGGCTATTATGCACATTAGCTGCTAAGCTAGCTAGTAGCTAAACAGACTAATTGCTAAACAGGCTAGTAGCCAGAGACCCAAGGGGCGAACAGACTAGGTATGAAACAGACTAAGAACTATAAAGGTTAGTGGTTAAACAGGTTAGTACCTAAACAGACTATGATCAGATGAGGAGACTAGACAGACTCGAAGATTAAACAGACGAAGATCTAAGCAGGTTAGTAGTGCACTGGTTAGTATTTATACAGGTTAAGAACTACACATGCAAAGGAGGTTACTCACACATGAGGGTAAACACAAGGGGCTAATTCTCCTAGAGGCTAATCCTGCTAGGAGACACAGAGACAAAGAGACATACTAAATTAAGACAAATATAAACTTAACTTAAAGCTCCAGAAACCAAAAGGCCAACTATAATTAAACAAACTGAAACAGAACATAACCAGACTGAACAAAGGCACACTTAACAGAACTCGCATTAATGCTTGACCCAGTTTCCCAGAACAAAAAGGTATTTATAACAAAGCTAATGAGCTTCCTCGGTTCAGGTGCGCACCCATGTCACCTGACCGAGGTGCCTTCTGGGAAACTGAGTCTACAAACTAAAACTACAAACACTAAACATTGTGCCCTCTAGTGGTGAACCCTCACAGTATGAAATAAGATGTGTTAGAAATATTTAAAAAATTGGGAATTAAACCTTAGCTGTAAAAAGAGAATTTTAAATTTACATTATATACAATTTAATAGCAAAAATAAAATAATAAAATAAAAATAAGAGTATAAGAAAAGTTGAAGAAACCATGTCCAGTTATGGGCAAGACGATGTGCAGAATGTGCAGGGTAATGATGAGCATTGTTTGGTGAGCATTGTGGTGGCTAGTGAGATTGTTTATGAGAAAGCAAATCAGAGTGTTAAGTCCCATGAGCTGTTGTGATTGAAAGTCCATATAGCCTGTGGGAAGAAGCTCCTCCTCAGTCCTCAGTTGGCCTTTAGGGAGCGGAAGCGCTTTCCTGACCGCAAAAGACAGAACATTGTTGGAGTGGCTGAGGTTCTTCATAATCTTCATGGCCTTAGTCCAGCACCGCTTGCTGTCGATTGAATGCAAGTCAGGGACCTTGGTGCAGATGATGCGCTCAGCTGATTGCTCAGGAGGAGGTTGTTCCTCTGGCACAAGTTCTCCAGATTTCTAATCACCTCCAGGTAGGCTGTCTTATCGGATATCAGGCCCACTACGACAGTGTCATCAGCAAATTTGATGATGGTGGTGGAGTTGGTAGTAGCTACACAGTCATAGGTGTACAATGAGTACAGCAAGGGGCTCAGAATCCAACCCGGGTGTTGAGGAAACTTTAGTGTTAAATGCTAAACTGTAGTCGACAAGGAGCATTTTAACGTAATTCCCCCTCTTAGTGTCCAGTAAGTGATATATGGAGGAGGTGAGAGAGCAGTTCAGGTGGCATGCAAACTGCATTCCGTGCAAGAAATGATGAAGTCTCTGACAACATTTTCATTACTACTGAGGTGAGGGCTACAGGGAGGTAGTTGTTGAGGGAAGCAGGATGGGGTTTTTTTGGAACAGGAACAATGATGGACTCTTTAAAGCATGTGGGGATTACTGACTCGGTTAGGGAGAGGTTGAATATTTCCGGTAGGTGCTAGCTTGTGTTCACTTTCCTGAATGCTGTCACCACATCATGCTCGGAGATGATGAACGCTTTTTCGGTGTTGGCATTGTCTTTCTGTCTGCAGCCATTATTGCCGCTAGCATTGTTAGCATAGTTAGCTTTGCTAGCACTATTTGCATTGTTGGCTGCAGTCTCGAAGCAAGCATAGAAGGTGTTCAGCTCTTCTGCCAGAGACACCTCCGAATTTATCATACCGGATATTAAGCAATTACCTCTTGACACATCATTATAAACAGAAACGTGCAACATGCACGACTCATGTGTCTTATTCACCTGATTCATAAGCTTCCTGGTGTGATGTTCTCATCACGACCTTCTAAGAAATTTTGGGAGTTTTTCATTCAAACCCCGTGGTTTCATAGCTTCACACAGCGCCTGTTTCTTGCTCACTAAAGCAGCAGGAGTTTGAATATGCTCCATCATCTACAAATCTGAGGTGAAGTATAGCATGATCTTAGAAAAGCAACTCTGATAATTATTTACCTACTGTATGCGGTTTGGAAAAGGAAATGAATTTCAATGTGTGAACGCTGACTAACTGAAAAGTTAATCTAGAGATCACAATTTTGCAGCTTCTGACACCTGGATATGATGACCTGCATCACAGGAGGTTGAAGATAATGCAAAATATGGTTTCTTAAAAAAAATAAAAAATAAATAAATACAGCAGACTTGGAGGGAAAAATGGAGTATTGCTTTGCATGACAAAGAGATTAAAAAGTAGTTTTCAGTAGTTCTGTCATAGAGAATAAAAAAATAGAGTTTAAAGCCAGGAACAATGAAGCTGTCAAAAATTAAACCCAGTTTACGCTGCATTAGTCATGCTAAATATCTCTGCGGATTTAAACACAGAGGAAAATGCATCTCATCACATGTGAGCTGTTTGCGTCATAATTTTTCGGACAGAATCTGTCATATGTCTGCTTGTATTTTTTTACTTTTTCTGCAGATGAACCAGTAGTGACAGTTATATCACTGCAAATTATATAATTTATATAAATGCAAATACACCCCTCCACCCCACACACACACAACATCTGGAGATATATTTGTCAACAAACGCTCATCTATTTAATAGCAAACTGTCTAAAAAAGTAAAATGTAGAAGAAGCTGTTTCTATATGTGTTTGAGTGTGTCAGTAAAGTAAAGCTCACGCTGGATGTCAATGGTGACAGTGGCCTCTTTGCCATTGGGCGCTGCTTTGTTGGATGCTCGGCAGGTGATGCGCTGGCCACTTTCGATGTTGGATGCCGAGACGTACAGCGTGCTGACTGTGCTCTCTCTGTGACCGTCACGCAACAGCATCTGCAAACAACAACGGATCAACAGAAACCACAGACTTGTTGGGGAATATTCAGATAGTGCAGCTAACAGAGGTGAAGAGCTGAGGAAAAGCTTATTTAACCACAGATCCACAACATTTCCACAAAGAGAGAGAGAGAGAGAGACAGAGAGAGAGAAAGCATTTAACTGTGCTTTTAACTCTTTTAAAGCTCTTTGTAAACACTGTATAGTCTCTAATAACACCTCCAAGACTCTAATAATGCTCTATAAATAATTCCTTCATACTGTGTAAAGTGAATGCTAACTAGCTAGGTAGCTAGGTAGCTTTAACAGTTAATCAACATAAAAGACTCATTATCTGAGACAGGTGCTGGATAATCTTTTAAAACTCAGGATAAAATAAAGTAAGAAATAGTGATGCTAACCAAACCCCCACACAGAGGAAACAAAAAGACGCTAGCTAGACTCCTCTAGCCATGTTAGCCAAAGTGTTAGCTTTCTTGTGGAGAAAAAAGACATGAAATTTCATCATCAGGAGAGGACAAATTTTGTCTACCAGGAGAGTAGAAAAAAAAATTGAAATACTGACTAATTTTCCAAAGTTTGTATCCCTACACTAAAGTTCTGAAGAAATGGTTTCTTCCACTGCAGTAAGTTTTGAAATAAAGTCTCGAAGAGCACAATATAGGAGATATAAGTTCAGTCAGATATGTGTAACATCACTGACATTAACAAACAGCCCAAGAACCCAGGGTTTAAATCACTGCTTTGTCTTTTTAAAAGGACAAAAGAGACATTATCATCCTCATCTTTCTCACAAAGGCTCATTGCGCTCGCAAATATAAAGTTCTCTAAAGAAAGATGAGGAAAGGAGAAAAAAACAGAACTGTGAAGGAGAGCGACTCTGTCAACAAAACATTTAATGAGGAAAAGATCTAATAAATCCTCCAATCTGGTGAAAGTGATATGATGCCAAACTCTTTATCTTTTAGATTTTTTTCATTGATTTAACAAAACAGATGTGTTTCTAAACACTAAAGAGTCTATCTATCTATCAGCCTGCATAGCTATCTGTCTGTCTGTCTGTCTGCATGCATGTTTGTCTGTCTGTCTGTCTGTCTGTCTATGATTGATGATGTTTATTTTGTACACAGGTTGTGTGGTGCACCCAGGCAGTGATGGTGGAGGTGCTCGGGCCCATTCATTGTTGCTTTCCAACTATATTATCTACATATTCATTTATTAATTTATTTATTTATTCCTTTGTTCCTTTGTTTATTCATTTGTTCCTTTTTTGGTATGTACAAGCTTGACCATTGCTGGTGTTCATTTATTTATTCATTTAATCATTCCTTTCTTCCTGGGTCATTTATTTGGTTTATTATTTTGCCTGTCATTTCCTTCCATTGATCCATCCATCCATCCACCCATTCAAATGAGTTATTACTTTTTTTCTTAGGCCAGTTTTGATTTGCATGTTGTTGGTGTCAATTATCGTCCAATTATGCTCATCATCGAGTTTCGATTTAGTGAATGATCTAGGAATGTGGACTCGATTAGAAAGACCTGGTATTTTTACTATTGCTTAAAAACTAGTAACTGGAATAACTAATGACTGTATATCTATTTAAAGTCAGCAATTAATCCATATTTTCCAGTGTGCTTCGGAAGAGAGGGAACGCTCCAACAGACGAATAACTACTGTAAGTAAGTCTTTCTATCCTCCATCTTTAAAGAGGGAGAGAGAGATAGATAGAGAGAAAGTGAGAGGGATAAGCATTAATTTCTACCCAGACCATATGAAATTGAACAAAACACCCAGAAACCCATCTATAATCACTTTTTGTTGTGTTTAAATCACAACGCTGAGGTTTCATTCAGCTGCCAGGATTAAATTTTAAAAATCCTGTTGACTTGGTTAAATCAAGGCAACTAACCTTTCTGAGGACATGAAGAGACAGTGGCTTTATGAAATAATAATGCTTCACTGCAGTATGAAGAGATCTGAAGTGTTATGTAAGGGATGAAAGGAATAAAACTCTTTGTATTGTTCTGTTAAAGCTAAAGAATTAAGGATGGAGTGGTGTGATGAAGAGAAGTCACTGTTGCCATCCTAAAGTTGATGATTTTCTTATCACGGCATGTCCTGAAGTGCTTTATTCCTCTCACAACTGTGTATGTATTACAACTGTTTATGTATTAAATAATGAGACTGTACTTAATTATTCATTTTCTGTAGACTTAAAGGTACAGCTTGGAGACTCCTTCCATAAATCTTTTTGAACAGTAAATTTCACTGTGTTAATGTTCTGATTTCTTGCAGATAAAGCAGCAGCTTTGGGACGCTATTCGGCTAAGTAAAGGTACTAAGCCTCATGTGCCTCTCTTCACTCTATCACACTAATTTAAATACTGACTGAATGCACCTGATACAGTACCTTGGAGTACATGGCACCGTTGAGCACCTCCCCGTTACGGATCCAGATGATGGAGGCTGCCGGCTTGGCGTTGTCAGCATGGCACGTCAGGTTGAGCGGCTCGCCAGCTCTCAGACTCACCACGGGTGCTCCAATGATCACAGGGTCGTCAGGAGGAACTGCAAAATAAATTTAATAATGGATGAGATCAGGATTTTTGCAGAGAGGACGGACAGAGATCCACTGTCTCATCATCATCATCATCTACTACAGGCTTACTGTACCGGACCTTTATCAGTAACTTGCATTTATTCAATTGTATTCCTATGAGCTATTAAAGATACATACTTTACAGTTTTTGCATGCACAGTATTTAATACATCAGCAACAAAACAATCAAGTCTAAATTAATAAAAAGTGTTGGAGTTTTATTTTATTTTTTATGTTAAAATATGAGTACAAAATTGTAAATCCAGCACAGAACAGGAAGCTAAAGACTAAGGGCATGTAAATAATTTTTATTCATTCTTCTAAACATTGAACAAAAAGAATGATACTGTAAGTAATTCAACTAAAAACAGATAGGGCCAGGTTGCTAGACCAACACCAAACCCTCCTCCTTTCTCATCTGATCCTTAGATCCGGCATTGGCATTGGAATGATTTGTAAGTGCTTTGCCCAGGGGCACAATAGTGGCAACCCGGTGGTGGCAGGGCTCAAATCCCAGATCCTCCAATAAGCAACCCAAAGCCTCAACTGTCTAAAACAACACCGCCTCCTGTTTACAATTATGCCCATATTATATAAACATTGGACTCATAGACTTTGTAAAGTATTTGTTTAGTATACATTTACCTGACATTATCAAGCCTTTTGTACTGTTTGCTTCTTATTATTCTTGCCTCTGATATGCTATTTGCACATCAAATAACCAAGTCTTTTTTCAACTACATCTCTGCCTACGGCTTTGGATTTGTTCTGCTATTTGTTCCACTACATTTACATTCACCAGTCTCTCTCTGTTCCTTGACAGAACATTTCGCCCACCATGAATGATGCAGTTGCCCCGAAATCAGCAAATGAATGAAGGAAAGACTACAGCTAGCACCCCCATCTAAAAACCTGATAGATATTCAGGACAAACCTCCATGTGTACAGAGTTCCTGCTTCAATGCTATTCGTTCTTTCCTCATCAAGAAGGCTTACCAAAACAGAAAGTGGCCCTGCTTATCAACATGGTCACAGGCAAAGCACTAAAAGGGGCAGCTGCCATACGGGCACAGGGAGGTATATTATCTTATGACTCTTTCACTAAAACTGTTTCAATCACTTTCTCATTACTCTCCAAAAGGAAGGAGATAAGCAAGCAAGGGAAAGAGAGTGATGCAGGGAATTTTTTTATTTTGAACCCCGGTGGATTAAACCCAAAGTTACTTACAGAGGTTTTTTTTTTTTTTTGCATGCCAAAATGATCAGAAGTCCTTGGACTCACTTATCAACTTATCCATTCAGCTGACAGCTATCAGCAACAACCAGAATCCATCTAACTTAAAATCACAAATCTTACTGCTGCTGAACAAGAGAAGTGAAGTTGCTTCCATTGTCATCAGCAGAATCAAATTGTGATCAACTGCCCCTCTGTCAGGCAAGCTCCTGCCTCTTCCCACACAATGTCCCTCATCTCACCTGACCACTGACTTCCCGATGGACCTTCCTACTTCCCAAGACAATATATCCATTTCTGCCATGGGTCACATATGCCCAAAACTCTCTGCAACACCCCACACAACTGACTCAATATGTGCAATATGTTCTTGGTTATCAACCACCTGTTCCCTTGGAATGCCAGCCCCAACCTTGCCCAACAGTGGACATAAGGTTCCAATGTAAGAATGTATATGGGACAGAGCAAAAATAGAGTTGGAGAAAGTGATAAAAAAGGATAAAAAAAGTTACACTGTAGTGTAACTCCACGGTATTGCTCAGGTGATGAAGGTAAGGAGTCAGGCTCTCCACCCGGGACCTTTAAAATGCCTTAGGATGCAAGAAGCTCATTTTTAGGTAAATCAGTTTACATAAGATTATCAGTCAGATCAAAGGAGTCATGACATGTTGCCTATTGGTATCAGTGTTTTGAAGTTCCACATCACAGCAAAATGCCATTCACATTTTTATATGTCACGCCTTAAACAGATTGTTCCTGGACAACTGGCCATAGACACCAATTCCGTGTTTCCTGCATACCAAATCATACCAGAATCCTTATTGAATGAGAGGAGAACTCATGGACTTTGGAATGCGACAGTTGCTATGCTGGGAATTCCATGCAATCACCCAGAACAACCAAGCCCCTGTCCCTGAGGTAGGCATAGAAGCAATTTTTTCCCCGGAAGGTGCTTTTTATTGTTTTTCTGTCACAAACCTGCCATCTTCTGTCACAAAGCCCAGTTCCCTTTCAAAAGCTACACTCGATGCTGCATGAAAACACTATGGGGAAACGTATTTTTGTTGCCCGGTTGTGAAGCATGTGTGTGTCAAACACGCCAAAAACTTTGGATTATATAACCTCGGTCAGGTGACGTCATCTGATAAGGTGCACCTGCAGGTTATAAATAGGATTGAACTGGAAACATCCTCAGGTCTTTTTGTCTTCAAGAACCGCATTGTGTGTGTGCGCGTTTGCAAGCACTTTTTCAAAGCAAAAAGTAAGCGAAAATAGAAAATGTCTTATTACTCACCAGAAAGATGGCAGAGTTAGACAGGAGATGCCTCCGGATAAAAGATATCTCGCTGAGGGATCTCCACGCTTTCTGTTTTCAGTGTTTGGGGGAAGAGCACACTATCCTCGGGCTTGAGGGAGCATGTGAGTATTGCGATCTCCTCCCTATTAAAGTCCCTCACGCTCGGCTTGCCTTTTTTAAAATGAAACTGCGAGCTGCGGCGCATTCCTCGTGTGCAGATCTGGCGGAAGCGTGAGATGGAATCTCTTTCTTTTCTCTCGTTCTCTCTCTCCGGATCATGAGCCTTTACCGTCCACTTCTCAAGCGCGCTCCGGCGCTTCTTGTGAAGGGGCGGAAGAAACTTTCTC
>JAOVVA010219704.1:0-22573 GCA_028565275.1 Leiocassis micropogon | reverse complement strand
TGGATGCAGTGCCGGTCCCAAGCCCGGATAAAATGGGAGGGTTGCGTCAGGAAGGGCATCCGGTGTAAAACCTGTGCTAAGTTGTAGTGCGGACTGGGTATTCCGCTGTGGCGACCCCATACCGGGAGCAGCCGAATGACCAACAACAAGTTGTCATTTTGAGACACAGTTAGTTTGCTTTCTCAGTCACATCCAAGATAAAAGACAGATAGAGATACAGATAGAGATAGAGGTGCACGTCACTGTCTCACAATACTGTCACACAGTATCTATTTATCAGGAATTTTCCTAGTTCCAACATGTTCATTCGATAATTCCTGATCTTTATGGTGTGTGTGTGTGTGTGTGTGTGTCTGCAGACCAGGACTAGCTGGACGCTTCTAAAGAGTCAGAGTGACGGACAGTCGCCGGACATCGACCCCAGGACATCGACACACAGCCTGCCCACGGATATGTCTCAGCCCAGTGAGTAGCTGATCGATAAATCCAGACAGGAAGTGATCAGTCCTTCAGTAAATTACTCTTGTGTAAGAGCCTAGACCAAAGCACCTCCTGTCTCCTCTCTGTTCCAGTTTTCCCCTACAATAAGTCAGCTTCTCTACCAGGCTACGGACATAATGGCATCTACAAGGTAAAGGCTACTCCACATCCTGCTGTGTGTGTGAGACGAGGTGTGAGATGACACATATCCAGTTTCTACATCTGTTCACAATCTCTCTCTCTCTCTCTCTCTCTCGCTCTCCACATCTGGGTGTAACATCTGTGGTCACGTACCCATTACGTCAGCCTTAATGACTCTTGTTTGGTTATTAAAGTAATGCAGATGTGAGGACAAGCACCATGAAACGCTCTCTAATCGCACACATGGATCACGAAAATAGACGCGGTAACTCGATTGTCCTGAGGATGTAATGTTGTTTCTTCGATGCCACAGAATGCTGTCTGTCTGCGTAATCGAGGAGACGTGGGGGGGGGGAGACAAGGCTGCATTCCTAATAAAGTGGAAATCAGATACCGATCAGCTCAGAGTGAATCTTTATTAAACCACAGCAATGAGGAATGTTTCTATATCTATAACAGCAGCCTCAACATCTGAGTAAATCACCGGGTTATATTAATTCTCTACTTTTAATACATTATTGTTTCTATAGTAACCGTGTACGGCAAGCTCTAACTGCTGAGCAAATGACAAACATCCCATTTAATATAATTTTTTTTTTTAATCTACTGTTCGGTAAATTGATGTTCCTTAAGAGACTTCAATGTCATTCATCATTTTCCTGAAACCACCATCCCCGACTCCTGTACACTGTCGTACACTAGGTGGCAGCAACCCCGGCCACGGTCTACAGTGTTACCCTTTAAAACATGCATTACTTTACTTTTTTCCTCCTTTTAAACATAAAATGACACCCGTTGTTTCCAGAATAATTGAACTAGCATGTATTTCGAAAGTTTTGGCACCCCGTTGGCCATTTTCAGTGTCCTGTGCCAAAGTTTTTAATATATAACAGGCAGTGTTTGAGTTATTCCATAACATTTGACCTCAGGAAATGAAAGCGGGAACCTCTGGGAGATGGTTTCCATGGCTTGCACACACAGCTTTCAGTCATTGAATTAATTGATTTTTTATTTCGTTTCTTTCTTTCTAGGCGGCTGATCTTGGAGAGGATGACCAAGACTCCAGCTGGGGGGCAATGAGAGGTATAATATACTGTATATCTCACAAATACTGTGGATTATTATAACTCTGAGAATTGTCCCAGAGTCAAAATTTATATAAATCTTTTATTTATTTATTTATTTTTTTGTGTGTGTGTGTCTCTCTCTCTCTCTCTCGCTCTCTCTCTCTCTCTTTTCATCTTTGCCTCGGCTTCCTTCTCTGCCCTCGCTTCCTTTCTCAGAGTACAAGGTGAGTCTTATTTCTAGTGAGATTGATTTTAATGCATGTTAAAGCGATATAAGAGATATTAAACTGCACTTGGGTAGGATAATGGTGTAGTGGTTAGCACTGTCGCCTCGCACCTCCTGGGTTGAGGGTTCGATTCCCACCTCAGGTCTGTGTGTGTGGACTTTGTATGTTCTCCCTGTGCTTGGTGGATTTCCTCCAGGTTCTCCAATAGTGCAGATTAGTTTAATCGGCGTTCCCAAATTACCTGTGTGTACTCTGCCTCGTTTTCTTGAATTGGGTTCATGCGTCCTGTATACAGGATAAGCAGTATAGAAGATGAATGAATAAACGGCTCTGTGTGTGTGTGTGTGTGTGTGTTTACAGGTGTACCCATATGGCATGCTGGCTGTGACCCACAAAGTCAGAGTGAAGCTGCCGCGCGATGTGGACCGCACCAGGCTAGAGGTACAGTGACTCTTAAACCGTCTCATGGTGGACAGTCTTTCTAGGAATGTGTCTCTGAAATACAATGCACAGAAAGAGTAACGAGTTAAAACAGACTGTAAATACCAAAGCTGCTGAACCTTTTGGATAGATTTAGTTTAGGTTTCTGCACATTTCTTGGAAGCAGTCTAGAGAATCGATCCCTGTTCACATGGTCTGCTTTAACCTCTCAGATTACTTCCTTTTTCCTGATACGTTGGTATTATCAGTAGAGGAGACAGAACACCTTATCGATATATGGAGTTAAAAAGGCGTCCAAACTCAATATTTCCGTCTTTGCTTGCTGGGCCCCGTATGCAACAGGTTGTGGTGCACTGGGTGTTCTGGTGCCTTTCTACTGTTAATTTTATGAGTGATTGGCGTAGGGGCCTAAGCATTCCCTCTGGACCTGTCTGACTCGTCCTGGTTGGAGATCCCGTCGCATGGAGACCCCGTGTGGTCTGTCTGGGATGAGTGTGGTGACTGGGGACGGTTCCACTTTACCATGAAGACGGTCCTGGCCTCGGCTGATGCTGACAGCTATTCTTGGAGGACTTGTGACTGCAGTCCCTCGATAGTTCAGGACTGGGGTTTCCTACAGTCTACCTGAGCCTTCAATAACGAACTGGACTCCATTTTAACTTAAACACATCTGTTATACTGAACTTCCAGCCTCCTAACACACAGTATGAGTGCAGATCAATCCCTGCTATCCGTTATCACCCAGATGAGGATGGGTTCCCTGTTGAGTCTGGTTCCTCTCAAGGTTTCTTCCTACTGCCATCTCAGGGAGTTTTTCCTTGCCACTGTCGCCGTCGTCCTCGGGCTTGCTCATCAGTGACAATCTGATCATTTTGATTTCTACACAGTCACATTTCATACAAACTTCCATAATTTCTTTTGATCGACATTGACAATTGTTAAAAGCGCTATACAAATAAAATTGAATTGAATTGAAACACCAAAAAGGGAATCTGGGGCAAAATGGAGTTTGGGTTGGGGTGAGGCGCAGGGTAAAACCAGGACAGCAGTACTGTACACTGTCTGTACACGTTCTGCTTAGTGCACATTTGTGTATTGAATTATTACCCCATGCAGAAGTTTCCTGGTTGTTTTGGAGGATCTACTAGACCGTGACATCCTGGCATCATGTCATGATCATAGATCAGGACTGGTGGGAAGTCCCACCTCAACACAGGTGTCCATCTTGTTCTACATTTATTTGGAATGAAACCTAGAACCTCATCATGTACATGAAGCTTTACTGTGATACTCATGTGTCTTTTCTCCTTCATAATTCATTTATGATTTATCCCTTTGTCTCGGTATCCTTCTAACAGAAACAGTTCTGGAACAAATCGGTTTGAGTAACCGGTCCATCTTCAGTCTGAAAAAAAAAAACAAGCAAACAAATTGTTATTAGATCCATGAGCCATTTTTATTTGTTCTGCTTATGGATTAGAGGTCATATTTTACCATCCAGAGTCACACAGCAGCTATCCAAGAAAAGCTGAGTCATCATCATCATCATCATCATATTCTGTCACGAGTTCCTGGTGGGTCTCTCGCTTCAGCTTCAGTGTCTAAATCAGGGTCAAGCTTTTATCGTCTCTTCTTCTTCATAGGCCATCAGAATTGTTCATTATTTACATAAGCTATATTAAATTAATAACGTTAAAAGCAGTAGTTCCAGTGAAAATGATTAACATAAGATAAGAATGGTGTTAGATGCATTTCCTTTTTTCCTTCTCCTGGAGTAAAGCCCTCGCTAGCTTTCAAAAGGAAAAAAAAGAAACATGGTCCTGATTAGTTAATTCTGTTTCTCATCATAGCAAAAGCCAATAATATGTGATTTAACAAACTAAGGGAGGTGTTTTATTAGATGACTCAGGTAGTGCTGTTTTCTGATCATCGCTATATCACATTAACTGCATTATTTGACCTGCACTGTGTATATTACAGTACAGTATGTGCGATATGCATTGTTCTAATTTAAGCGTTCAAAGCTGCGGTTATAACATGTGTCAAAGGGTTCAAGCTCAAAGCCCTGTCAAAAGGATTCTGCGTAAATATGCAAAATAAAGGTACGAGAATGAATTTCCTGCTGTTTGTCCTTATTAGGTTTTTAATTACCTGTAGCTTATACAAGCCAAACTGATTTTCCGACCTCATATAACAAGAAACCTGATTCTTTAGCGTAACCCCGCCCCCTCTGTTTAAGAGCTACAGTAAATAAGGCTAAGCTAGCAGGTAACAGATACACACTAACACCTAATCAAGCCATCTTTCAAAAGCGAAATTTTATAATAATTTTAATCTATGTTTGATTTTAGCAGTTAGCTGCTAACCCGTAAAGGCTAATCTAGCTAACTTTAGCTCTTACCAAAGGATAGATTAGCCATTATCGATTAGCGGATAACGGAAAAGATACGCTAAAAGGCTTTCATATAAAAGTACAACATGGTTTCATTTGCTGACTCGCATAGCCAGTAATAACGGCTAACCTAGCTTTCTTTAGCTCTCAAGAAGGGCTACTGTAGGTTAGCCATTAGCGGTTATCAGCTATCTGCTAACATCTAACGGCTGATCTGGTCTTCTTCAGTTCTTAGTATTTTTTAAAATATATTTTATGTCGATAAATATTGAGGATGTTGATGTGAATTAACTCTCTAACAAATGTTGTTCTCCTTATCCTATTAGTCAGAAATGGGGTGGGAGAAGACTGAAAACAGGTGGGAAATGCCACGTCGTGAACATGGATGTTTCCAGTCCTTGGGTTCTGACTGGATAGGAAAGTGCACTTCCTCGTATGTCTGTTCCGGGGCGGTTCAGACACTGAAACAGTGTGTTTGGAAAAGGAGTGAAACGGAAAGGAAGTCAAGCATGGAGAACGCAGGATCTGAGCTCTATTTCAGATGGAACAATAACAAGCACAATTTGGAGACGTTTAAGGTTTATGTAACGTAGTTTCAAATACACTGGTGAGGCAGGTGGACGGTCTCTGTGAGGAAAAACTTATTGCTTAGGAGTCAAACTGCTATCAGGGGTCAAAGGTTGTGGTTCTGATTCTGGTTTTCAGGAGTGAATTATGGGCCGACAGGTTATCAGCTCTTTGGTGTGTGTGTGTGTGTGTATGTGTGTGTTTCCACTCTGGGTTTGTTTTTCTTGTGAGAGGGAATACCGTCAGCCTCTCCGGAGAAACGTTGACAACACCCTGACGAGAGTTACGAAAGCCTCATGATTTCAGCAGTTTCATCTTTCTAGCCGTCCATAAAAGCCACACTCTGCTGTTATTCTACCTCCTGCGGCCTGGAGCGAGCTAACAAACGCTAACTGATGCCTCGAATCTAGTTCATATCCTGTAACCCTGGTGGAGTCACCCTCTACACTCCCTTATACACACACACACACACACACACACACACAAAGTGTCTTAGTTTTATCATATTGTGCATAAATCACGCCTTTTAAGCTTTCTCTACTAAAACAGAGAGCTGCGTGTTTTGAAGAGGGGAAAAACAAAAGCCAAACGTCCCCAAATGTCATTGTTATGTAGACATGGAGCTATAAAACCACACACACTTGCACACACAGACACACGCGTTCACTCACACAAAGGCCCCGGAGGTCTGCAGTAAGTTATGAGTTAAGTTCTGTGGACAGACTGCTGTAAGCGTCATCACCGTGCACCGTGTCATCTGTTCCACTCTTTAATCCAGAGGGAAGTTCACTGCATGCAGATGTGTAAGTAGAAAAATCTGCTCCAGAGATCCGAGCTGATTAGGTTATAGTTAACTCTTTAGGAACTAAAACAGAGAGCGTGGACGTGCACCGGTACGTAGGGGGTTTGTTACCCGAGCTGCAGCAGCGAGGGCGGAAGACTTACTGACATCAGGCTGTATAACGAATTAATATGTAAAAAATTATGTACAAACATTGGCCATTGTTAATTTGTGGATAATGGTCTGAACATGACTGCTGGATTTTTTTTTAGAAAAGTTTCAGAAAGGCTGATTATCTTCCAGTTGATCAAAGAGAGTTCATGATACATTTGCATTTAGTGACACACGTGCACAGACAATATTTTGACTATCGTTGGCCGGGTGATGCTACAGCCGTCTGTTGCCGGGAGTCTAGAGAGCAGATTGGACACTTTCTTTGGACTTTCTCATGGGGAAGAGGTGGCACTAGCCAATCAGAGGTGTCTGTGGCGTGCAAAAGTGGAAGAGGCAGATAGCACTTTACTCCGAGCATGTTACACCACGCTCTAATGGTGCATGAGCAGCAGGTCGAAAACAGACGTCCTCGGCAGCTTCACATGCCTCGGAGACAGCATGATAGCCTCTACCCTCTCTGGATTAGATAGAAATCCACGGGAAAAAATCCCCCAAAAATAAATATTAAAAACAATGTCTAATATTAAACATAATTGTTGTGGGAAATATAAATAATAAATATTAAAATGTTAGCTATGTCTGCCTGAACATCTGACAAAAATGACGTATTTTTTGTCTGTCTTAAACAAAATGTAATATTAAGTAAAATTTTCATTAGAGCTCTAAAGTGTCTTATTTGTTTTTTCCTAATTAAAATTTTGAAAAGTATGTTGGTGTAGCGGTTAGCATTATGGCTTCGCGCCTCCAGGATCGTGGCTTCGAGCCCTTCCTAGGGGTCAATGTGCATGGAGTTTGCATGTTCTCCCTGTGTTTGGTGGGTTTCCTCTGCGTACTCCGGTTTCCTCCCACAGACCAAAGACATGCAGATTAGAACGCTAATTGGTGTTCCCAAATCCCCATAGTGAGTGTGCACTGTGATGGATTGGCACCTTTCCGGGATCTCCCCCTCCTCATACCCCTTAGGCCCCTGGGATAGGGTTAGCTGTTAGCAACCCTATACAGAATCAGCGCTGTAGTGAGTGAGTGAGTGATTGAGTGCTAATAGTTGACCTGCACTACTGATATGTTGTGTTTTTATAGTATGACATTATGGTAATTTGATAAAATGTTCAATATAATATTAAAAATTAGAATATTATACTTATCAAAATGAAAATATGAACATATTTGTAAATGTACGTTTGGAAATATGTGAGTCAGTCTTGAAAGGGAAAATCACTTAGCTGTTCATTACTATTGGAACGTTTAGGACATCCAGGCACTAGGTGGCAGTGTGCAGTTACCACAAGAGCCAACAATAAGAAATAAATTAAAAGTTATAGCTATAAGCTGTATATAAGCTATAAGCTACAGTATATTAAAAATATATAGATATATTATATAGCTATAATTATATTTAAATATGATTATATTAAGTATTTTCCGCACCTCTAAAGAAAGAAATTCAACCTCTTATTATCAGAATTACCATTCCCTATTATGATTTGTATTTTATTTTATTTTATTTTATATTCGTAATATAAATCCAGGAATTTATTTATTTATTTTTGGTAATAAAATTAAGTAATTTATTTATTTATTTATTTATTTTTGGTAAAAAAAAATCAGGGACTTATTCATTTATTAGTTTGTTTATTTTTGGTGATAAAATTCAGGGATGGATTTATTTATTTATTTATTTATTTATTTATTCATTTTGGGTGATAAAATTTAGGAATTTATTTATTTATTCTGGTGCTAAAATTCAGGGATTTCTTTATTAATTTATTTAATTTGGTGATAGCATTCAGGGATTTTTATTTATCTATTTATTTATTTGTTTTTTAATTCATTTTAATTCATATTTGTTAAGCATCTTTACTTATGCCACCCCATGTTCACACTTCGCACTGGCAAAAAGATTTTTTGATCAATTACTTTTGTTATGTCTTTAAACAATCTACAACTTATTCAAACTCTTATGTCTGTTTTTAAAAAAAAAAGTTGGACAGGCCACGCCCACACACTGATTACTGTAATCACAAAATCATTCATGCATTTTCTTTCCCCTGGCTCTCTTTCAGAGACACCTGTCCCCAGAGGAGTTCTTCCAGGTGTTCGGGATGACCATCGCACAGTTCGACCGCTTGGCTCTGTGGAAGAGAAACGACCTGAAGAAGAAAGCTCGTCTGTTCTAACCATCCTCATCGTCATCGTCCTCGTCGTCATCACCGTTACACCCCTGAGGAATCCGAGAGAGAAGATGAATGAGGAATTTCTCCTCCACCCGTCGTATATATGCAGAGATGAGAGAAAAAGTGAAAGATATATACTGTAGATTATATATCCATACATAAATATATGCACTTCCATTCTGCTGCGCTGCCTGCTGTCATAACGCCGAAGAAAGGGGGAGTGTGTTACAAACACGCCGTCACTTCACAGCCTCAGTGTTAGCCGTGGTAGCTTTCTGTTTGCGAATGCCGCATTAGTTCAGATTTGGATGAAATTGTGTGTCCTGTTTGTCCCTCCTGTTTACCGGTTCTCGCTCACGATTCAGGTAACTGCAATAAGCATTACGGTCTGAGGTGTACAGTATAAGCGGTACAGATTCAACAGAAATTATCTGTGTGTGTGGGTGTGTGTGTGTGTTTGCTAAGGAAAGCACGACATGGCCATTTTTATCCAATAATCACTGGGTGTATTTTTTTTTGTTTTTATCTACGTTCTCTATTTTCCTCAGCCGTCCATCACAATCTCTACATTACATACAGAAGTTAGATATTCGGGGTGAACCCGAAAAAAAAAAAATCGATGAGCACATATGCCAATCAGGCATAACATTGTGACTCCACCCCAAACCCCCAAACTGTCCCCGTCCTCGTCTCCACCTAATATTGAGTACATCCCCACTTTGCCACCTTCACACTAATAACCTGTGTGTTCCGACGCCTTTCTATGAGCTCTCCCAACATGCACCATGAGCCTTGGCCAACCGTGACCCTGTCACTGGATTACTTTTGGTTTGTCCTGCAGTTTTGGAGACGCTCTGATCCAGTCGTCTAGTCGTCACGATTCGGGCCTTGTCACCGTAGCAACAGTTACAATATCTCGTTACAGCGGCACCTGGAAGTGGGTGCAACATACAGTAGAAGTAGTGGGTGAACTTTTTTTTTTTGAAAAGTTGATGTGATGAAAGCAAAATATAAAAAATGTTTTGACGATGACAAAATCCAGCTCTTGTGGGGACTTATTTTTCTTATTTTTTCGAGTTATAACTTTGTGGCCTTGTAATTCTTTCTAAGGTCTATAAATCAGACATGCTGTTAGTTAGAAGTAAGTTTTTCCAACATTCTTTTGCTTAAACTTCACTACAGTCCTCTAGAATTAGAAAATATAATTGAGAAATCAATATAGGTGAAGTGAGAAATGTTTTTGTGATTTTCTTTATTTTATTGGGCGTAAAATAAATTTTATTTAAAGGGCTGACCTGAATGACTCTTATTAGCTAAGGTGTTAACATACAATATATTTATTTCTTATAACAGTTGATATTTAATATAGATAGGGGTCTTGATGTATTGCAGTACTTTTGAGTGGCCACACCGACACTTAATAAATTTTTTTAATTGATATTAAATTGTAATTTATATATCTTTCCATTCGAGGTGGTTAAACATCGCAGTTTCTTTAGCATCCTACAAGTAAATTCTTGAAAGTTTCCTACATACATTAATAGACGACAATAAACCTTGCAATTTTTAAACAGTAATTAGCAAAAGTCCAATAAAACAGCTCCTCGTCAACTCAGGATAGTCTTCTGAACTGGGAGTTCCCATCTCGTTTACAGAGTGACATCAAATCATCATGGCTGCTCACAGCACAACAGTGCAAAGAGGACAGATATTTTACTCTTAACCACACCCACAAAACTTCACAGAGTACAAAAAAATAATAATTATTAAGTAATGAAAGCATGTGATGAAAGTCAAGGCAAGCGCTAAATCTACCAATAATGCAGCTCGGCCAACGCAGCTAACACAGACACACATAAAGACCTATTTCGATTATAGGGTGCCAATACTTTTCTTCTAATGGAATGTATAATCATTTTGTTTGTTTCTTTCTTTTAAATGATGGATTTGTTTTTCAGAATTATCTTCTTCCAAAGCATTAATACGAAAGAAAAATAAAATCTGCACGTAACTGAGATTAACAAGTGACATCATAATCCGTATTTAAATCTCAGATTCTCAAAACCAGTTATAATATCTTAAAGCTAATTACTTTTCCTTATATGGAAAATGTAGACAGAGGCTGGAGTAAGATATCGTGTACAAATGCTGTGCAGAAATGACTGCGTTTTTCGAGGCTAAGCAGATTTTCATGTAAACGCACCAAGAAATTTCCAGCAGACAATTTATGAGCCATAATATCAATAAAGAAGTGTATGTGCCATTGTTATTACATGTTTATTGTACAGCATGGTGTATAATAAGTAGCAGAGAGTCAATAGAAAATACATTGAAACCGTTAACTGCGACTGGTTTTAGTGATTGTTTCAGGTTTATACGCTGACGTCCTCCGCCTCTGGGACACGTTATCCGATATCCCATTCATACGAATGTGTAATGTTTATTAAACGCTAATTACAAGGGGCGTTCGAGTCAAACTGGGACTTGTGAGACAAGTACTGGTGAATGAAGGTGTAGAAAGCGATTGACGTTTACAGGAGACTTGAGTGCGATGATACTGGTCCTGGCCGAGGTGACGCGGAGCCCATTGTACTTGTTCCTGTAAATATTTAGCGTCTAATCCTTGAAAATTGACGTCGTCAACTTGCGGAAGAGACGCATCCGTCCGTCTGTGTGAACCGTACACTTAATCTTATACCAACACCACTTGCACATTACTGGAACTCGGCTGGGAGTCATTTCCACATCCCCTGTACAGTCCTGACCTCGCTCTAAGCCATTTCCACATGTTTGGAAAAGCCATTATAGGAGTTCCTGGGAGGCCGACGTTTCAGAGATGAAGCACGAAGTCCAATCATGGCTCTGGCGTACTGGGAAAACTTTCTACCTTGATGGTGTCCAAGCACTAGTGAATCACTGGGATAAGTGCATTAGTGTAGCTGGGGGATGATATAGTCCCGGTTTGACTCGAACACCTCTTAAGCATCAGTTCAGTGAGTCAGGTATCATCAGCCAACAAAGCACCTCGCACCACATTTAGCTCCTCCCCTTCTTTCTTTGTCCCTCCCCCAACTGGCCTCACTGTGAGATTTAAAATGATGGTTTATCCAGTTTGTGAATCAATAAGCTGATTAATGAGGCTTTTTTTCATACATTTTGTTTTAAATCAGATTTATTCTCAAATATTATCGGCACACGCTGTAGCATCTTCGATCATACTCTTCGGAATATTTTTGTACTCTAGAAAAGTATATATATATATATATATATATATATATAAAACAATAAGGATTTGTGAAGCGGTACTGTGATACGTCACTGCGACCTAAACACTGCTTTATTTTTTTCTCTTTGTTCCTGAATAAACGTGTGTACAAGCGATACTGTATAAAACTAGCTAAAGCATGATATGCTGAAAAAGCGATACGGAATCATTATGTGTGCTGACGGTATTGTACTCGCGCAGCCTGGCTGGTTTTGCTTTACATTCATTCATGAGTCGGATTTTACGAAGAAGCCCTGATCACGTGGGTGTGAAATGAGAAATGATTTAATCGCCTTGACGTTTCTAAAATCGCAGAACTGCATATGCATGGGTGTTTTATGTGTCGAGACGAATGTCAAACTGTGGTTCAGAGTAAATTTATTGCAGGATTCATTAAAATTCCTTTGTGGTTAAGGATCAAGTTAAAATCTTTTTAAGGAATGAGAAAGACATTAGATAAACACACTCCTTTTTTTTTTTTAAAGCTGCATTTTGTAATTGTTTTACAAAGTTGTAATCATTATATAATTTAGAGGTGACCTTAGTAAATTGTATTTTGCAATATTACCTTTTAAAATTTATTTTATATTTAAATTTTTTACAGATGGCGGCACGGTGGTGTAGTGGTTAGCACTGTCGCCTTGAACCTTCAGGGTCCGGGTTCGATTCCCGGCCGGGCTCTATTCCCGTCTCTGTGTGCATGGAGTTTGCATGTTTTCCCCGTGCTTGGTGGGTTTCCTCCGGGTACTCCGGTTTCCACCCGCAGTCCAAAGATATGCAGGTTAGGCTAATTGGTGTTCCCAAAATTGCCCGTAGTATGTGAATGGGTGTGTGAGTGTGTGCGATGGATTGGCACCCTGTCCAGGGTGTACCCCGCCTTGTGCCCTAAGCCTCCAGGTTCCCGCGACCCTGAATACAGGATAAAGAGGTATAGAAAATGAGTGAGTGAGAATTTTTTTACAGATTGTGTTTTCATTGTTCTAGCCATGAAATTAGCTCCAAATAAGTATTGCCTAGCCCTGACACCTTTAATAAAATGAATAATAATAATAATAATAATAGTAATAATAATCATAATAATATGACAGAGGAGAAGAAACATTATTATTATTTTATATTATTATTATTATTATACTGTTTTATTTTTCTGTTCCTGAGATTAACTCTAAACCAGTACGCCTCAGCTCCGCCCAATTCTTCCCCTTAAAAGGCAACTCACATGTCATTAAGTCCATCAGTTGCGTTTTTATTGCAAGTGCAGTTCACCCTACTAACAGCAGGGGGCTCTGGATATGACAGACTGCTCCTCTAAATATGACATCGTCATCTTCACATTACCAGTTCTGTTTTTACCAGTTCTGTTAATATAATATATTGTGTCAGGTTTACGTAACATGCATACACAGACGCGTTTGCAAAAAAAAGTATGTTTATGAGTGATTTTTTTTTTCTTCTAGGAATATCCAGTCTTTCTTTACCTTTCTTGTCATGGCCAAATATTTCCTCTTACAGGGTAGGGCGTGTATATTTTTGTCATTTTGGGGAATACAGTTGTGCAGGAAAGATGGATATGATGGACCATGCTTTGTTGGGTTGCATGGAAATCTTTGCTTTATTTGGACAGCTGTTGTGTGTGTGAGTGTGTGTGTATGTATGTATGTGTGAGTGTGAGAGAGAAAGCGAGAGTCATATCAGGCCAGATAAGTCACATACAGATGTTCAGCCTCCTTCTCTGCCTCTTTACTCTTGAAAACAGTAAAAAAGCTGCATATAACTCCGCTTACTTTTCTTGAGTCACTGTTAATTTTTATTTGTTGCTCATTTTCTGGGCAGCCGTGCAGGGATGTAATCAGCATGTCTATTTCTTTTGTGTGTGTGTGTGTGTGTGTGTGTGTGTGTGTTTTGGGCGGTGTGAGTGTAAACTGTTGGATCGTAGCCCCACATAAACAGCATCAGTGAAAGCAGAAGAGCCACGTTACTGATGATGATTCATACTTTTGGGCTCGACTGAGATGATCCAAACCATGTTTGTGTTTTTCATTTATATTTCCTCGCTTTTTGTTTCCTTATGGTTTATAAACATGTCTTGGTGTTGTTATATACAGCGAATGTAACAGGAAAGCTCTGACACTGAGATGCCAATCAGACAATTTGGGTTTGTGTGTGTGTGTTTTAGTGTGTGTGTGTGTGTGTGTGTGTTAAATGAACTAACAATTGCATAACCACAGATACGTCTTTACGCCAATGCTGTGATTCTGATGTAGTTGTGGCTGTGCAGCAGTTTAAGAAATATGAAGGTTTAATACAATATTGTTACTTAAACCTTTATGTTTTTCTTTTTCTCTTCATTTGCTTTGCTCGATTGCAAAAAAAATGATGTTCATCTTTCAATAAATGTGTCAAACAGTTGGATTGTACGTTGTGGTTTCTGCCAGTGGATGGGGTTTTATAATTACCTGTGGAGATCACTTTTAGATAAATAGATAGGTCGATAGATAGATACATAGATAGATAGATAGATAGATAGATAGATAGATAGATAGATAGATAGATAAACTCCCGCATGCATGAATGCCAATAATTCAAAATATATATAAAAAAATATATAGATAGATGGGTGCCAAAACTTAGTGAGGTGGTTTGGCAGAAAGCAGATAATCACCAGCAATTCAATGGTTAGATTGATATAGTGCCAATATTTCTGTAAATACGCTCATCGGCTATTTTATTAGGTTCACACCTGTTCAATTGCATGTTAACACAAATCTCTAATCAGCCAATCCCATGGCAGTAACTCATTGCATTTAGCCATGTAGAGAGGGTCAAGATGATCTGCTGAAGTTCAAACCGAGCATCAGAATGGGGAAGAAAGGTGATTTGCGTGACTTTGATCATTCCATGGTTGTCAGACATGCTGGTCTGAGTATTTTTGAAGCTGCTGATCTACTGGGAGTCACATACTCAACCATCTCTAGGGTCTAATGAGAATGGTCTGAAAAAGAGGAAATATTCAGTGAGAGCAGTTGTCTGGGTTAAAATGCCTTGTTGATGCCAGAGATCAGAGGAGAATGAGCCCAGAAATGATACCAACATGAACAAACTGGTTCCTTGAACATCACCAGAGTCACCAGATCTCAATCCAGTCCAAAGCACATTTGGTATGTGGTGGAACAGGAGATTCACATCCTGGACAATCTGCAAAAAACTAACTATGTTGTTGTCGTGTCAATATGGACCAAAATCTCTAAGGAATGTTTCCAGCACCTTGTTGAATCTATGCCACCAAGAGTTAAGGAGGTTCTGAAAGCAAAAGGGGGTCCACCCCACAATGAAGTGGCTGGTGAGTGTAGATAGTGTAGATAGATGTGGTGCTAATACTTCTAGATGTGGCAATAATTATAAAGTTGCTTAGATAGATAGATAGATAGATAGATAGATAGATAGATAGATAGATAGATAGATAGATAAAGTACCAATAATTATGAAGCTGACTGATAGATAGATTGATAAATAGATAGCTCAGTGGTTAAGGCACTGGATTACCAATTACCAATTTGGAAGATCTCAGGTTCAAACCCCATGACCACCCTTTAGCAAGGCCCCTTAACCCTCAACTGCTCAGATGTATAATAAGATAAAAAAGAAAATGTAAATCGCTCTGGATAAGGGTGTCTGCCAAATGCCTAAATGTAGATAGATAGGGTGCCAATAATTATGAAGCTGACTGGATAGATAGATAGATAGATAGGGTGCCTATAATTATGAAGCTGGCTGGATAGATAGATAGAGTGCCAATAATTATGAAGCTGGCTGGATAGATAGATAGATAGGGTGCCAATAATTATGAAGCTGACTGGATAAATAGATAGATAGATAGATAGATAGAGTGCCAATAATTATGAAGCTGACTGGATAGATAGATAGATAGATAGATAGATAGATGGATAGATAGATAGATAGATAGATAGATAAATAGATAGATAGATAGATATGGTGCCAATAATTATGAAGCTGACTGGATAGATAGATAGATAGATAGATAGATAGATAGATAGATAGGGTGCCAATAATTATGAAGCTGACTGGATAGATAGATAGATAGATAGATAGATAGATAGAGTGCCAATATTTATGGATCTGACTGGATAGATAGATAGATAGGGTGCCAATATTTATGGATCTGACTGGATAGATAGATAGATAGATAGATATGGTGCCAATTATTCTGGAACTAAATACCTACAGAATGATCCCCGTGTGAATGAAATTAATCCCGCCCCCTGCCCCAGTGCTATTGGATCAGACGGACTCGGACAGCGCGCTCTGATTGGCTGGCGCGGTTGCCAGTCTGTGCTGTGCGTTGACAGCTGGAGGTGGGCCGCTGTCCCGCACGAGCTGCAGTGTGTAACCCGGGGGACGGTGAGAGTGGAGCCGCTTTCCCCTCGGCATCTCTGTGGGCTTTAAACCCCGGACTAAAACAACACCATGACGGGAAACAACGGGAAAGGTAAATCACAAACATCACTTCAAACTCATTTATCAGCCTTTTCATATATACATTTATTTTAGGAAGGTTAACGTTATGTTTCTGGACGCGTTAGCTTTCACCGTTAGCTCCACAGTTACACCAAGTGTTAATATTACACTTTTCTACTCCAGTAACACTTTCATTATACAAACGATACTGCATTTATTTCCCATCTCTGTTTTATCTACCGCCTGTAGTGTGTATCAGCTCTGCTGTGTGTCCGGGTTACAGATGGGAGAGAGGGATTCTCCTCCTATTGTTCCTATTGTTCCTCCTATAAACTCCGGTAACGGGATAGATGACACGTAAATGATAAGTGTAGCACTAACAGGGTAAAGTCAGGGGGGGCAGTTGGGTCATCTGTGCACTTCCGGGTCGGTTTGGTGTAGTTCTGAGGCGAACACGAGCACAAAGAAACACAGACCGCACGGGACCGTGATTTACAGTCAGCAGGAGCGCGTGCACGAGCGCTCGCGTGGTCAGACGGGCGCTCGCGACACACACAGAGAGAAACAGACAGACAGAGAGGGATGGAGAGAGAGACAGACAGAAACACAGAGATAAACAGAGAGACAGACAAAGAGAGTGAGACAGAAAGACAGAGAGAGACAGGGAGAGAGACAGGGACAGTGTGCCTGTACTGCAGGTGGTGTACTGTCCTCACACACTGCATCTCTAATACATGTCTATTAACAGCCTACTGAATTTTCTGGCCACATTGACTGATGCTCAGGCCAGCTGTTTAGAGCGTGTGGTCATAAAGTCTATCAGTTCTAGAACTAAACTAGAAGTATTGGCACCCCCAGGTTCTTTCTTTCTATCTATCTATCTATCTATCTATCTATCTATCTATAATTTTGTGGGTATGAAACTCACCTGGAGGTCTATGGGTGTCCAGCACTATAAGGTCCTACTCTGTGTCGTCCTTTACCTACCTGCACATGTGAAGAGCTATCATTAAAGAACATTATGTCATACACTCAGGTTTCACTGTACAGTTATTTTCAGAAGCTGCAGTGCATCTCAAATAAAACCATAGCACAGGATCCTGTATAGACTTGTGTGAGGAGTTTCAACCCCGAGACAGTGATGTGGAATCAGATATTAAAAGAATAAAAATATCATCGAGGGATTGTGGAGAAAATGCAGTGAGAGCGGTCGTGGTTTTATTTACACATTTAGATTAAACGATCTGATGATGATCTGGCATGAGGTTTGGGACACGACCCCATACATGAGTGTGGAATCAGATGGTTGTTTTGCAGACACACACTCTATTCAGACTGGAGATTATCCTTAAAGCAGTGGGGGGAGGGAGCTCAGGATGAGGAGGGGACACGCCACAAAGGCACACTATGCAGAGAGGAAGGGTGTGTCACTTAGAACAAATCCAATTAATCAAATACCACAGACATGAGACTGTGATTCTGTTATTATTATTATCATTATTATTATTATTATTATTATTATTATTATTATTATTGGTTCTATCTGTGTGTGTGTGTGTGTGTGTGTGTTGAGTGTGTGTGTTTGTGTGTGTAAGCATATCTTGGATCACAGCAAGGATGTTTTTCAGGTCTAATTCTATCCTCTGTTTTCTTCAGTGAACAATTGACATGAGACACGCCCTCAGTGTCTTCCTGTTTGCAGGATTCCTGAAGGAATCTGGACTCTGGTGTGTTGACTTTAAAGACTGAGGCACCAAAACCCTAAGACACCTAGGCATGGAGACACAGAAACCTTTAGACACTGAGGCATCAAGATACTGAAATACTGATACAGTAAGACATTAAAATACTAAGACACTAAATCACTGAGACATAAAAGCTCAAAAGACAGTGAGACATTGACTTGCTGAGACATTAAACACTGAGACATTAAACCCTGAGAGAATGAAACATCGAAAAATTGAGGCATTAAAGGACTGAGACAGTGAGACATCGAAACAGTGAGACATTAAACCACTGTCTCCTAATTCACAGATTGTGAATTAGTGAGACATTGAAACACTGCAACACTGAGACATTAAAACCCTGAGACAGTGAGATATTGAATTAGTGAAGCATTGAAACACTGCAACATTAAAACACTGAGACATTAAAACATTGCGGAAGTGAGACATTAAAGTACAGAAACACAGAGACATTTAATTAGTAAGACATTACGACCCAGAGACAGTGTGACATTAAAACACTGAGACATTGAATCACTGAGATATTGAGACACTGAGACACTGAAATCCTGACTCTGAGACACTGAATCATTGAGACACTGAAACACTGACACAGTAAGACATTAAAACACTGCAACACTTGAGACATTAAAACTCTGAGACATTAAAACCCTGAGACAGTGAAATATTGAATTAGTGAGAAATTACTGAGACATTGAAACACAGACATTAAAACAGTGCGAAAGTGAGACATTTAATTAGAAAGACATTACAACGCAGAGACAGTGAGAAATAAAACACTGAGACATTGAATCACTGAGATATTGAGACACTAAGACAGTGAAACACTGATACACGGACTCATGCCTCGTGTCTTGTCTGTAAGCCAAATGTACAGTGTTGTTATATACGTCTGTACGTTTGAGAGTCACCAACAGCTGGAAACAGATTCCTTGTGTGTCTTTTATTAGCTAATAAGCCTGATTTTGATTCTGAGTCAGTGAGACATTGAGACACTGGAACAATGTCCTGCCCTCTCCTACCTGTCACGCACCATCAGCCTGACCAGGTCAGAATAATCTTGAGGAATCCAGGCTGACCGGCCAAGTGCAACCCCACGCCAGAGATCTGATATCTTGGAAAAACAGAGATAAGCGCTTGGACACAGAGCTCGGTCCAGGAGAGAGCCTTTGATCAATAGCCAGTTGGAAATTTGGAAGGGGTGTGTCCCAGAAACACAAGATTGCTGTACCAAAGCATGAGACAAGAACTGATTTATCTTTGAGAGTAACTTTTGGTTCGGGATGGGTTTTTCAGTGTGATGTTCTTAAAAGAACTCACGTGAACTGTACAGATTATTCTGAACATGAATTAGATTTATTATAAAACAGAGACAAAGCAGGATAAATAACTGGGCACTAACCATTAAGTGAGTTATACTGGTGACTGTGGTAACTGGTGACTGGTAGCTCTGAGGAGGGTTAAGCTCAGATGTTGAGAGAACAGAAGTCCATCACTGATAAGGAGCAGGTCTGACAGAGAAACATTGTTTTTGCATTAAATCAGAAGCGAGTAATCCACCTGCAACCCCGTGCAGGACGCCAGGACGAGTCCTCACGCCGTCTCCGGCAGTTCAGGTTCAGACAGCTCCGTGTGAGTATGCACCATCGTGCTTGTACACGCCTAGCTTCAGGCGTCTCTCTGCACATCCTACACGCAGGTTTATTTAGCCGCACTACCGTGACTTCGCCCTGCTGATGAACACGGGCGCTGAAGTATTCCTGCTGCGGCGATATTTAATCCTGATGGAGGCGGATAGCCTGGCAGCTGGCTTCGTTCTCCAAAACATATCGACTTCTGCCAGCTGCCATGACATCACGGACGGACATCTGGGGGGGGATAAAACGCTGCTGAAAGATGCTAAAAAAACAAGCTTGGCGTGGGGATCATGAGCTGTAAATCTACACGTAGTGTTGGATTTGTGCTTCGACTAGAGCTCATAACTCAGAATTTCCGACCTTGAACTGGGAAAAAAAAAGAAAGGAAACGCCCCCTTGCTTTGGAATTCCTGCTCGGAAAGACGGTCTTTAAACCTGAGGTCAGTACGCGAGGTCACATCAACATAACCGTAAATGTTTTAATAGTAACCAACAACAGCTGAATTAATAAATAATATCACAAAAACATGTTCACATTATATTAATTTAAGAGTGTAATGAGGCATTACTTAAAATGTCAATGATCAGTGGATCATTATTAAATAATTATATACAATTTCTTACATCTTAGCAAGTGAAAGTATCTTGAATCTAGTCAGATTAACTTATTTGGTATCTAAAACTAACCAAATACAAGATTATTATGCTTTTTTAGACTTCTTGTTCTAGTGGTAGATAGTTTTGCTAGTTTTAAACATTTATTTCTTGAAAGAGTCAAAATTATCTGCCACTACAACAACAACAAAAATCTATATTTGAAAATTTAGTAAACTTTGTCTAGAAATAGAAACATTTTGTTTATTGTAATCTTATATAAAAAAGTTAGGTAAATTTAACTAGATTCGAGATATTGTTTTGTCAAAATATCACTTTTGCAGCATGGAAAGATGATTTGCCTATACCCCGAAACATTTAAAATAGTTATTATCTACATTATAAATCATAAGTGCAAAAATCTTAGCATCTTGGCAAGTGAAATATTTTAAAATTTAGCCAAACCTATCTATAATTTCTAAAGATAAGATAAACCAAAATACAACAAACCAAATAGAAGATTATTTCTTGTATTTCTAGAGAAGTATTTTTTAATTTTTAAATAAAGCAAAATTTTAAACTTAACGTTCTTGTTCTGTTGGCTAAAATTCTTTACTAATTCTAAACATTTATTTCTTGAAAGAAGCAAAACTATCTACCATTAGAACAAAAAATTTGTGTTTAAAAATTTGGTATCATTTGGAAAAAAGAAAGATTCCTTGCACAGCAAATTTTCCAGTAATGTTACATGCTGTAATGACACCATGATCTAGGGGCGTGGCTTATTTCATTTCATTGACAGGCTTTGATTTTTTTTTAAACTTTCATCTATCATGATGGCATGGTTTTTAATTCAGGAGGATTTTTAGTAGAATGCAGAGGGGCTAATTTTTTGCACTTTAGCCATCACAGTTATGATTTTAGACGGGTTGCTTTGGTTGCAGCTCTTTCAGGAGTATTAAGCAGCACTTAATCTGGACTTTTGCCATGGCTGTGTGCACATCTGGACAAAAAAGCTTTCATGCTAGAATGAGACTAACTTTGGATTGCAGAAGGCTGATATTTATACAGATTTTTTTTTTCAGGCGTAAAAGGGAAAATGCGAACCAGGCGATGAGGCTTAAAGGTGTTTTTTTTTTTTTTTGTCAAGTCTTTTATTCAACACTTAATATTTCTTCTCTGCTGGAGAACAATAAAACCTAATGAACCTGTAGAAAAACCAGCTTTGGAGCGGTGAGACGCTCTCTCAGAGGAACTTCTACGGCTGCAGGTGGAACAGTTTTGCGGCAAGTCGTGTTTAAAGTGAAATAAATTTTTCAGTATTGACGATTTTACGTATAAGAAGTCGATCCAGACCTTTTGCTCCGGTGAATCTCGACTCGTCTCCCATACGGATCGAAGTTATGATCAGACCTGAGGGATCAGTTTCAGTGGACTTCTGATCTTTGTATTGTTCAGTCACGTGTCTTATATAACAGTATTTCATTACTGTACTTAAGTACATATTTCACGCATCTGTACTTTACAAGAGTAATTAAATTGTTACTGGATACTTTTTACTTTTGCTCCACTACATCATAAAGCAAATATCTGTACTTTCTACTTCACTACATTTCTACAGGTACATTGGTCTGTAGTGTTTGAAGCATTATTTGAAGTATTTAAAGCCACATTCTGACCATTATGCATAATTGCATGATTTGCCTTCCCTAATCATGTAGCAGGTGTTTGAAGTGAAGACGGTTGCAGATTGCGACAAAACAGCATGTATACAGTTGGAAAGCACAGAGAGGGAGCGAGAGAGAGAGAAAGAGAGAGAGAGAGAGAGAAACTTAGTATGACGTAAAAGCTACTGTGAGCTGATACAAGCTCAGTACATTTGATAATCAGGTAAATTGTAAGTACTTTAGTACTATGAATTGTAAATGAGGGACTTCTACTTTTACTTAAGTGTTATTGTACCTAGGGGACCTTAATACTCCTAATACTCAAGAACTGTGTACTTTGCCCAACTACATAAACGCACAGTAAAGCTGATGCAGATTACTTCTGTCAGGGAGAAATGTAGCTGGTAAATTATTGTGCATTGTCAATTGCTCTATACGTTACAGGCATACGTATACGGAGCAGCATGACATGTGATACGGCAACTGGCTCACGACTCGAGGTGAACTTTACAAATGAGCAAAATCACACGACAAACTTTATTGCTTAGTACTAACTATAGAATCGAAACGTACCAGAAGACATGATGAGGTCCTAGAAGGGTGCCAATACTTTAGTCTCAATGAGGCTTATTGATTACACCGCACTATAGATGAATATCTGCCTGCACACCAGTGGCGGCTGCTAGCTTTTGAAACAGGGGAAGCTCATATTAGGCCTTCATCATAAAATTCATTATGTTATAGC
>JAOVVA010219664.1:0-22583 GCA_028565275.1 Leiocassis micropogon | reverse complement strand
ATTTATGGATGCAGTGAGAGAGGACATGAAGTTAGTTGGTGTGAGAGAAGAGGATGCAGAGGATAGGGTTAGATGGAAGCAGATGATTCGCTGTGGCGACCACTGAAAGGGAACAGCTGAAAGACAAAGAAGAATAGCGCATGAATTCTTTTTGTGTAATGCATGACTTTTAATAATTATAGTTGTAATTTTTAAAATATACTGTATAATTATGTCTGCCTTTTAAACAACAGATGGGTAACATTACAACTCTACATTTATGAGAGTTGTTTGCTATACACTCTCACTCATTCATCTTCTATACCGCTTTATTCAGGGTCGCGGGGACCTGGAGCCTATCCCAGGAGACTTAAGGCACCAGGCAAGGTACACACTGGACAGGGTGCCAATCCATCGCAGGGCACACACAAACATACAGACTTACACACTCATTCACACACTATGGGCAATTTGGGAACGTCAATTAGCCTAACCTTCATATCTTTGGACTGTGGGAGGAAACCGGAGTACCCGGAGGAAACCCACCTAGCACTATACTGTATGCATTGTTGGCTATACAGTACCAGTTCCAAACATTTAGGACATACATTCTTATTCATTGTTTTTAAAAATTTTTTTAAATTTTTATTGTTTTCAACTTTGTATAATAATACTGAAGACGTTGAAGGTATGAGAGAACAAATATGGAATTATGTATTCAACAAAAATATGTAACTAATCCAGAATATGTTGTATATTTTTGATTCTTCAAAGTAGCCACCTTTTGCTTTAATGACAGCTTTGCACACTCTTTGCATTCTCTCTGTATGCCTTATTACTGTAGGTAGTCAACTGGAATGGTTTTCCAACAATCTTGAAGGAGGTGTTCTAGGAGGTGTTGAGTACTTGTACTCATCCTAAACCATGTCAGCTGGATTTAGATCACGTGATTGTCGGAGCCAGGTCATCTAATGCAGTACTCAATCACTCTTCTTCTTGGACAAATAGCTCATAAACAACCTAGAGGCGTGTTTGGGGTCATTGACCTGTTGGAAAACAAATGATGGTCCCACTAAGTGGGATGGCATGTCGCTGCAAAATTCTGATAGCCATTCTGGTTAAGTTTGTTCATTAACAGTGTCAACAGCAAAGCATGACTACACGGTCACACCTTTTCCTTCATCTTTTACCGTGGGAACCACACATACAGGAATAATTCGTAACCCCCTTTATGTCTAAAAATGTTGCAGCGGTTAGAACCAAAACTCTCAAGTTTGGATTCATCAGACCAAAGGACAGTTTTCCACTGATCTAATGTCAATTCCTTGTGTTTTTTTTTTTGTTTTTTTTGGCCCAAACAAGTCTTTTCTGCTTGTTTTGCTTCCGAATATAAAACATAGTCTAGGATGTTTAACACTTGTTGCTTTATTACATAATTCCATACGTTGTGGAACCAAAGAGTTCCAACTATATATCACATTGGATTTATTTCTTTATTTATTCATAAAATGGATTAACAACCGTGTAAGTGAAACACACTGACACAAATCTGGCTGTCCACATGATGGAAAGGAAAACATGATTAATCAGACCAGGACACCTTCTTCCATTGCTTCATTGTCTGGCTCTGCTCAGGTGCTCATTGTACGCAATTTAGGTGATTGACAGGGGCCACCATGTGCTCTCTGAGCATTCTGCAGCA
This sequence comes from Leiocassis micropogon, assembly GCA_028565275.1. Lineage (NCBI taxonomy): Eukaryota > Metazoa > Chordata > Actinopteri > Siluriformes > Bagridae > Leiocassis > Leiocassis micropogon. The sequence continues at coordinate 20,902 of JAOVVA010219664.1, read as the reverse complement.
GGCTAAGTATATTAATTTCAGCAATTAGTGCTACAGTAGCTTTTCTGTGTGATCAGACCAGAAGGACTAGCCTTGAGCCTTGGGTGCCTATGACCCTGTTACTGGTTCACCTGTTTTCTCTCCTTGGAGCAGTCTTGTAGGCACTAACCACTATACCCCACAAGACCAGCTGTTTTGGAGATGCTCTGACCCAGTTTCAGGCATACAGTATTTGTCCATTGTCAGAGTCACTGTTCACATGTTGCGTAATACCTGTGAGTGGTTTCAGTGTTACGAGTGGTGTGTAACTTTTCTGTGCTTTGCTTTGCTATCTCCCAGAGAAAAAAATCAAAGGAGAGTGGGGGTAAAAAAAGAAAATAAAAATAAATAAATCATGCCCCCTTGACATTGATTTTCTTTGAAGAGTGAACTGTGGGATGTAATATTAAAAACTATTCTGCTACAAAAATTCTAATGTATCAAAGATTCATCTCAGTCATACAGAATCCAACTATGACCATTAAATAGGAGCAAATGAGATGTTTATCTTGAAAGATTGTTAGACAGGATTCATAATAGCACTTTTTTACATACTGTAAATCTGCATTATTACAAGTTCCAGAGTTAAACCACAAAGTAACCACTTTCACAAAAATATAGTTTTTATGCTTTGCCTAATGATCTAATACAGTTGAAAAATTTGGAATTTAATAAATGATTCTTTAAATGACAAATGACAGGAAACATTTTGGCCAGTAGTCTATACATAAATAATACAAATGTGGTGAATTTTTGAATAATATCCTCTCATTATGTTTTGACATGTTGGAATTTTGCATAATACCTTGACACAGACTCTTGGCATCTACTTCATCCAATCTAACCAGCTACTTGGCAGCCAAATGAAATAAAATGTGTCATGATGACATTTCCTTAAATAAACATTAACAATGTCATGGTTATTACTATTAATGTCATTGTACTGCTATTCTATTCTATTCTCTTCTATTCTATTCAGTTTGTAACCATTCATTATTCTGTTTTGTAAGCGCTTATATTAATTCTTTGCCACTTCACAGCAATAACTGAAAAAAGGAGAAAAATCATAAATCATATATTTTTTATATAGCAAAAAAAAGTAATATTGACAGCAAGAACTACAGTATTTTCCAAAAGGCATTTTACTGACAAGGAGCAGCTAAATGGCTATGACCATAAAAAAAGAAGCTTATTTAAAAATGAATGGGCATTAATAATAGCTCAGCAATACAGGAGAAATAGGCAACTTGACAACCTGAATTATTCTTATTCAGCTGCAAATCAGACAGGTGATGGTAACATTATGTCACCAACATAGTGTGTAGCAGAACTGATTATTTTTTTCCATCTGAGAGATAAGGAAAAGGGATTATTTGCTAATATATACAGTACAGTATAGCCTTAAGGCTCACACATAAAAATGTACACCCAAAGGAAGGCATAAAAAATGTTTGTTAAAAATAGTTTTACTACTATAGCAACTATGCAATATAATTGTAAAATGGTACAGAAGTTATTTAAGGGATTGAAAGAATATTGCTGCAGCACTTGTAACCTCAACTCTTCCTCTAACCAAACTAAATGTCACACAGGAATAAGGGATGGTGCCACAAAGACAATTCTATGGTATCCTTTGAAGATTCTCTGGTATCCTTTGAAGATTTATTGATTAAAGGAATTCTCCATTGCAACCTGCTGAATCAGGGCAACATTATTAAATCTGTCACATATTTAATGATTGCAAGGCCATACAGAACAAGTATTATAAGATGTCATTGCAAATTCCACATAATTTTTTTCCTGAGGTAATGAGTAAAAGCTAAAAATGTATTATAAGAATTTAAGCACTTTTAAATTTTAGCATTTTTTTTCTCTTTGTATGTTGTTCTTAACAAATTGGCCAGTTATATTTTTTTTTTGTATACAGTATATATCCCCTTTACAGTCCTGACCTCATTCCAAGGCATTTGGGCCATTAAAGAAGCTCCTGGGAGCCCAGCGTTTCAGATGTGAAGCAGGCAGTCCTATCATGGCTCTTGTATACTGAGGAAATATACAACCTTGATGGTATCTAAGCACTGGTGAACAACTGGGATAAGTGCATTAGTTTAGCAAGCCATTATAGAGATAAATAAAAGTACTTTTTACTCTTATAACTGTGTTCTGTAATTCTGCAGGTCAGCTGTGTTGATGTAAATTAAAACTGGACTACATCATTTGTGGTTTATCACTAGGTACTACTACCAAGAGATAAATAACACACACACACACAAAAAAAAAGCCACAAATGCACTTTGCAAAGTAACAAATCTTATACCAGACAATTATTTTATCTAATATTTGCCAATAATATCAAGATCACATTTCCCTATGAGATAATGAAAATCAGTCAGTAATCCCAGCTCCTTATGGATGTATACAGTATATTAATAGATAAATAGATAGATTATATATATATATATATTAATATATTAATTGTGTTATGCAAATTCAACATGTTTGCCATTCAAAATAATAAATATGACTAAAATAAGGATCATGCTAAAGGACAGTGAAATGGAAATACAACCTATTTATATATGTAACCACAGGTGTATGGAGTGGTCACTTTGCATTGGCCATATAGAGATGCGTGAAAAATGAAAGAAATCAACATGTATAATCTACTCCGCAGCGTTCCAAACTCACATGTACTGTAAGAAGAGATTTATTTCTTATGTGTGAGATTTTATTTATGGATTTATTTAGAATATATTTATGAATTTGTATTTTTATACAAATGAATAAAAACTTAAATATATTTTGTAATATTATATATTTGAAAATCTTATTAGTTTATGTGTATAGAAGAGAAACTGTAGAACAGTTGTACCTTGGTGAGGGGAAGAAAAAACAGGGGAACACTTTGTGATCTGTGGTTGTTACTGTAAGTGTGAAAGAGGAGGGAGAGGACAAGTAAGAAAAAATAAGAGTACCTGACAGAGTTGTCCTAGAGGTTTAATTCATACATGTTTATTTTCTGACATCATTAGTTAAACAGTTAATGCTACAAAATATAAAAGAAATATATATATATCAATAATTTGTTAGACTGACTTTAGCTTTGATTATGATGTGCCTTTACCATGGCATAGTTTTAACAACCTTAGGCAACATCACAAAACATATTTTAATCCAGAGTTGCATTCAATTTTGACTGAGATTTTGCATTAATGGTACGAGAGTTGAAGCATTCAAAAAAGTCTTCTTTACAACTTCTTTCAGTGGGATTATGGGCATGATTGGCCTGTGCTGGCTATTTATCAGGGAAGACAAACTCCATAGATGTGATAACCTGGTCATTCAGTAGATTCAGCTCACCAGCTGACTTCATTTTATTGTCACATAATGTTGCTGAGTCTAGACCTGACCAACTGAAGCAATCCCAAATCATAACACTGCCTCCAGAGGCTTGTACAGTGGCCACTATGCATGATGGGTATATTGCCTTAGGTGCTTGCCTTGCACCCATCTGGAATCTGGACTCTGGAATAGGCTCAATACAGACTCATCTAGCTTTCACTAACAATTGATTTTCTTATGTCTATACCGTTTCTTACTGTCGGTGTTTTCTTGGACCCTTTTGCAACACTGTAATATATTTCCCATGACCACGGGATATGTCTTCTGACATGGATATAATGTAAGTGACAAGAAGCTGCTTCTTGCATCATTATGGTTATAAGAATTGCTGCCCATTAAAACATAATAATCACTGCAGTAATGATCCAATCAAAGGCTCTTAAATATTTGCTTATTTAAATCAAGACAAGGACTTTTTTATGACCAAGAGCACATGTTAGACCTATCCTCATCCATTTTAGATTTCTTTGACATATCCTCTACAAACAATGTCCTATCCAAATTATACAGTAAATTATCTAAACCAGATTCACTAATAATCCTACTGACAAGACAGTGGGTGGAAGTTCTATGAACTACACTCAGTGCTTATTTCTTGATCCAAAATTGTAATTTCCACAAGACTAATATCAGTAATCTGCAACTCGTACATAGTTCAATATATCCACAGTATGCAACAGTGGGCTGAAGACGTTAAAATGAGATACATTCCCTCACTCACTCACTCACTCATCCTCTATGCCGCTTTATCCTGTTTAAATGGTCGCAGGGGGCCTGAAGCCTATCCCAGGAGACTTAGGGCATGAGACAGGGTACCCCCTGGACGGGGTACCAATCCCACATACACATACAACACTCCCATGCTTATTCACACTATGGAAAATTTGGGAAAGCCATTTAACCTAATCTGTATGTCTTTAGAATGTGGGCGGAAACCGGTGTACCTGAAGAAAGCTCAGAACAGGGACCAAGAACAGGGAGAACATGCAAACTCCATGCAGAGAGACCCGAGGGAAGAATCAAACCCAGACTCTGGAAGTGCAAGGCAACATTGCTTAAAATGAGATACATCGGATCTGAAATCTTTTCACATTAGACACAATACACTGGAGATAACTATATACACAAGACTCAAGCATGAAAACACATTTAACATTTCTGTCATGAAGCTAGCAACCTGACATCGCACTGTTCATATATATATCACTCTCACCTTAACCCCTGCACTTTGTCTATGAGGAGATAAATTGGTAATCATTATTATTCAGTTTTATTCACAGCATGAACTGGAAGTAAAAAAAACAAATCCATCACAATAATCCCACTGGAAAAAATACTCATGGATCATAATACTATATCAAGCAAAAATACCTGCCCCTATCAAAAGAAACTCAACATGGACATTTTTATCTACATGGACATTTTTTACTATCTACAATTACCACCAAAACCAACAGTTTCCCAAGTGCACTGAGATCTGATCCCCAGTACCCCAGTACCACACAACACAATCCATACATATCCGGAAACAACACACACACACACACACACATTTGTTATAGCATATAATTTAAGTTTGGTGAGTCCTCATTGACTGTGGTGAATTTTATGCAATTACAGTAATTTAATTGTTCACTAAAGTTAAAGATGATAGTTACAACACTGCCATTATGCTGGTTTTGCATTGTGAACAGTTATTATGACAGGTCAAGTCAAATATGTCCTTATTGTTAATGTTCTGTTTAAAACCTTAGTAATGTGATGGACAGATACTATAAGCAATCCTTAACTAAAGCCAGTGCTACAGAACTTATGTAACACTTTTACTGTTCATGACAGCTTGTCATATTTTTGTATGAAACATTATATAAACAAAATTCTATCTTTTTGTGAAAGGTTTTAATTAATTTATCAGTCTTATTTAACTTATTTAACTCATGTATGGACACTAATAGTTATGTCCCAGGATGGTTTAGAGAGTTCTGTCTGTAGGACATGCCTTGAAAAATACCCCCATGTTGCCCCCTGTCGTGTTCGTTTACAGTGTAACCACAGGAACAGAATGACTCACAAACAAATATAAGCTAGGGAAAGTTACAGAAGACACTCTGTACTCGCCAGGAGATCTCTTTCGCACTCCACTCTGTGTCCGAGATTTAATAACCACATCTATATTAGGGGTAATATCATTCCCCCAGCTTCCATTTCAGGCAGCACAACCAGGCAAAGGCCTATTTTTCTCAGTCTGCTGTTTGTAAAAGGTCTCATTGTGACCTTTCCCTGAGGACAGAATGCACATGTCGCATTGACTACTTGATAAGTGACTCACCGTAGATTTTTTATAACTAAAATGAAGACTCATAGCTGCTCATACAGTATGTAGAATGGTATAACTGCAACACCATGACATGCCAAGCTTCTTTCTCCGCCAGTGAACGCAGCTATAAAAATAGTGCAAGTCTTTCAAATCTGTCACTCTTAGTTTCAGCTAATTTTGTTTTGTGTCCAGTTTTTTATTGCAAAAGCACCATTTTGGGTACATTTTGGTTCACTGAAGTTCAGCAGGATATTATCCCCTTTCGGCCCACACTCCTACTGCTAAGGTTCAAGAACTTGCCCTAATTACTTAAAACAACACACAGCATTCTGGGAAATAAACAACAGAGCAACACAACAGTTGAAACCTGCTTTTATGGTCAAAGCAACATGATATAAACCTGGAGATATTCTTATCAGCCACACACACCTTGAGAGTGTGTTAAGCAGGTGCCAAACTTTCTTATGAGAATGTTGGTTCCAGAGACAGGAACCAAAATTTATAGGGCACTAAAATGTGAATAGGCAATTACACGGCTCATCAGTCATTGCCAATATGGTTTCCAGCTGAAATCTTCTTAAAAGTATAGGCCAATAAATAAAAAATAACATTAGTACACAAAAAGTGGAACAAACAAAGAACTGTATAACGTAAACAGATACCTGGAGGGGGGGGGGGGGGATAAGCAAACATCAGCTAGCCACAATAAACCAGTAGAACCAGAAGCTGCTAATTTTAAGATCTAAAACCTCTAGGTAGAGCACTTCACCCAAAATCTAAAATATAGGAACTGAACACTATGTGAATGAGAGGATAGTGTCAAATACAATCTCCTAGAAAAGAAAGTAATCTCCAAGGATTTGTGTCATAAAACACCTTGAACAGACATGGGATGTGGATCATGACAAAACAGAAGATGTGGCATGTCAAGATAAGCCCCTTGTGGACCGTACCACTGACAAATGGCTAAGGTGTCTAACATGAGCAAGTTGAGAAAAGGTAAAACTGGGAATAGCGTAGAATCATTGGTCAAGTTTACAGCAGTAAAGCAAACAAATCTGAGTTGTACAAATCATGTTCCTCAAAGTCCAAGATACTGTCCGTGCAAATGGAAGCACAGAGAAAATCAGTCACAATATAAAAACCTTAAAACATTATGCCCAATACTGCTCTCTATTAAAAACAGTTCTGACCGCTAGAGGTATGACTCCACAAGAGTGTGGGTGTGCTGTGGTATCTGGCACAAGGACATTAACAGCAGATCCATTAAGTGCCATAAGTTGCTTTCATATTTCAGACTTGTTTGTCCAGCACATCCCATGGGTGCTCGATCAAAAGTTCCCAAGAGTGCTCGAGAGACAGCCATCAACAACTGTTTTGGTTTAAGGTTTCTAAAAAGATTCTTTGTAATAGTGTTTATGTCTCAATAGTATCTCTCAATAATGACCCCCAGGACCTTGTCTCACACATAGCTGCTTACTATTCAAAATAGATCAATAAACAATATAGGGTTCTTATTAACTTTCTAAAGTACCAGCAGATTTGGATATACAGAATATGATTCTCAATTTCCTCCACACCTCAACAGCAATGATTTCTCAGATGTTTCCAATAAAAAAAATAAAAACCATACCGTTTCCGATTCTGCAACTGGTAGCCAGCAATACGTTATACATTTCTTTATCTTCTAATAATGACCCAGCAAGCAGGAACGTCTGAATAGCATTTATGTACTATGTAGTCATATCTAAATACCAAAATCGGTGTTCTCTCTCTGTAATTCTTAACTCAACTCTGAATCCAGCCCTGGATATTAAACTTACTTTTAGGTCTGTTTGAAGATATATGCACTTATACATCACAAATCTCCTTCCGAATCTCAGTCCCCCATTAATTGTACATCACAATTAATGGCAAAAAGCTTAAAATATCAAGATATTTTCTTTTAATCAGCTCAGTGAATAGGATGGCAGATTTCAGAATTAAAGCTATGTTTTAGCCAAACACATTCACATTATTCCTATTAAAATCCTTTTGGAAAAGTTGGGATTTTATTGTGTTTCAGCAGCTCATATGAATCATATTAATCATATCGCACATGCAAAATTATCATCCAGATTGCTTACAAGAAAATATTTTACTGTACCATAATAGAATTAAAATAAAATTTAAAGAATTCTTAAATTGTAATACAGCAAAATATCTATTTTTTAAACTAAAGGTTATGTATTGCTCTGTGAAAAATATGCAGTGTGTGCAAGCATTTTGAATTTGTTTATTAGCCACTGTGTATAAAACATAGTGTGAGAATAAGGATAAATCATCTTTTAAGCCAAAGAAAATACTTGCTTCCTCAGGAAAGCAATGCATTTTTTTTCACCATGTAGTTTGAACATAGCTCCTCAAATACTCCATCTGCAATGTTCTCCATCTACCACATCAACTGTCCTAATGCAATCCATAACATAGTCACTGATACTGAAAGCAATCAATAAATCCACCTGAAATTCAATTAGTGTGACAACCCTGGTTAATCTTTCTAGCCAGAATGTCACTGCTCATGGGGAGCACTCACCTTTCCTAAGGCCCCACGTGGCTGTTCCAAGGCCATGCTGTTGCTTGTCCTGAGAGTTTGTTTGGACATACAGTTCTGTGCCTACATTGCACTGCCCTTGCTTCTCGGCAGCAAATGAGCTGGGGACTCTTGTCATCTAGATAACTATGGGGAACTGTAGGCTTCCATTTATAGGTTCACAAGAGCCGCAAATAGTCTGCAGATGGCATTCAGCCCTCTGCTTGTGACTAACAACAACTATTCCCTGAACATCAGACATTGGTTTATGGGAACTTTAATCTCTGTAAAGGTTTTATTCTCATATATAAAACAGTAAACAATTCTCACTTTTAAATGCTTTTGGCAATGTATTGATATTATTAAAGAATATGGGCACTTTCAACTTATAGTATGTAAACAAAACCTGAAACAAACTCTCAGACATGTTGATAGCTGTGCATGCAGTTTTAATGTCTATTCTGACATTGAAGATGTTTGTATAATGTTCTTATAAAATGCCCTGGTTAGGTGTACTGTAGGAAGCAAGGTTTTCAAATATATTTAAAAATATAATAATTGTTTACACCAACACATTCGTAATATGAATATCAGTGCTGAGGATTTGCATGTATGCCTTTTCTGCAGGAGTATTCAAAATCACCTTTATATTTTGTATATTATACAGTTCTGGTCTACTAATTTGATTGATCGAGAAACCTTCCAGGAGTACTACCGCACATTTTTTATAACCAACGTTTCACTCTGTATGTAACTCTGCTGCTCCCCAGAAAATTCCACTTACTAGTTCAAAACTGTTATCAGCAAAGTGCGAATGACATCATCAACGGACATTTATGTAATTAGATCTAACCGCAATGGTACAGGAAGACATGTCAGTGACTGTTCGGAGGATTTAGACAGAAACGCAGTCTACTGCATAAGAAAATTTCATAACATACTGTACTTTCCATATGGACTTTCTTAATTATTTACACGGTGCAGTCAATTAGACACGAGTAAGTAACATACCTAAGCAGAGAAGAGTACTTGGCTTCCTATAAAAGAAGATGCTAACCTTTACAATGGAAGTTTGAATCCTGCTATGGAAAAGACATTGTAGAAAAAGTCACTTTTTTTCTTTCCCAGTGAGACACATCTTCCTCTTTGATGATTGATTGTGCTTCTGAAGTGAGGACAGTAGTGACATTGACATTATTTTAAATGAAAAGAATACACTAAACACTTCACACTTGCACTTGATTACTTTGAGTCTGCTGTGATTTTAAGAGGTTTGATACAACCTAAAAGTTGATTCGTAAAAGTAATGCTCGGCCTAAAAGAAAATATAGTTAAAATAGATATAAAGTGAAATGTCTTTAAAGCATACTGTTGTCTCCTACAGTATGTTGTACTGTATGTGTATTGGGTTTTGTGCTTCTCTTGTCAAAAAGCTTGTCAATTAAACAAATGCTCCCATATGTGCATCTTCTCTTCTAAAACTGCATGTTATTATCATAGGAAATCTATCCATACTTTTTTGCCAATTTTATGCCAATTATCCTGTGCAGAGTTGCATGAGGTGCCAGCTCAATGCATGGCACAAGCACACACAGACTCACCCAATCATATACTATGGGCAATTTGGAAACACCAATCAGCCTATACAACAAGTCTTTGGACAGTGGGACAAAAACAAAGTTTCCAGAGGAAACCCACCCAGCGCAGGGACAACATACAAACTCTATGCACACAGAACAAAGGAGAGATTCAAAACCCCCAACCTTGGAGGTACAAGGGCAGTGTGCCACTGATTTTTTCAAAATCACATTCTGAAAACATTTTGGAAAACTTTGTAAAATGAAGTGTGATTTGTTTAGCTGTGATTTTTTTTTTGTCTGTTAAGGCTGCCTAAACTTACCCCAACTTAGGAAAGTTCAATAAAGGAAGATGGAAAGTAAGTTAATCAGCTGTGGGAAATGTCAAGTTTTCACAGACATAGACTGTCCTCATTAAGTACTGCTTATCCACAACTCAACAAAAATAAGTTTAAAAATCAATTTCCCACTTGGTTCACATTCAGTTGCAGTAATTTCATTCTCTAAATTCTACTCCCACGCTCCACCCCTTCCCGTACTTCATAAGAGTGAAAGCAAATCCCAGGAGCGGACGATGAACTCTTGTCCTGGCACGCGTCTCATTCCTTGTACCATCCACACCTGCCCCCGTCCATCGTGTGTGTGTGTGTCTGAGTGAGTGGGTGTATAGATAGACACATTGTGACAGTGTTACACTGCCTTTGTTGAAATTTTACAGACACTCACCATCTCCCTATGCTTGTGGTTCCCATGGTCTTCTCTTATCAACTTCACTTGCACATACTTAGAGCACAAAGTGAGAACAGAAACACTGAATAAAAAATGACATCTGCTTTGAAGTTCCAGCAAAAATAAAGCATTGAATGGTTTTACAGCACAACATTAATTAAACTTTAGGTTTAACTTTTGTTTAGTAGTTTATCTCTGAGGTAAAAAGTACAAATGTCTGTTTTTATGGACATGGTGACATATGGTAAACTGTGAGATTAAAGTTGGTGATCAATCTGATTGAGATCTTTGTCATGTTATTCACATATTCTTTTGGCAGTGTAGCAGGGCAAATTATCCTGTTGTCATTAGAAATACCTTTGGCATAAAGGTTGTACTTGGTCTGCGACAATATTTTGGTACATGTAGTAAATGTCAAAGTAACATCCACATGAATGCCAAGATCCAATATTTCTCAGCTGAACATTGCCCAGAGCATCACAATGTTGCTTAGCCAAGTAGCCATTAGTGAAGAAACAGGCTAACTTGACTACTTCTTGGCAGTTAATGTTAGCCAATTAGCAAACCTTTAAAATGTTTTTTTGATGATGAATGTTTTCTGATAACCATCACAAAATAATAGAAAAAAGAAAAAAAAAGAAATAGCTTGTCAAATTAGCAACTTTTAGAATTAGCAGCTAGTGACCTGGACATTGCACATCTTCAGTCTGAGAAAGTGAAATAGAAATGTGCAAAACAACAAATCCAGACAGTTTGCCACTTGTCTATATATAACATGTTGTTTACTATTTGATAGACCTGTCCATTCCACCTCAGCTGGGATATCTGTTTCCACTCTACCTATCTTCTTCTCCATTATCAAACATAAATTGCTCTTCCCAGTAACAAACCCCATGGTTCTGCACACATGTTTAGTGTGTATACATGTTTGAGTGGTGTGGAATTGCTTGTTCTGTATCTAATATATTTTTCTATTAAATAGTAAAACCTTTAGGACAGTACATGTTTTTTAGTACATGTGCCACACTATAGTCCATGGAAGCCCAAGGCTGCTTTATTGATTAGCATGGTACTTATTGGTTTCCACAGTGGCTACCAAAGTTCAGCAGGTACCCAATGTTGTATGCACAGGTATGCATGTTGTATCCAATGTTGTATGGAACCTATACCATGGTAAACATTCCATTCACTGTCCCAAACACACACACAGACATGCATGTCAAACGCATTAAAGCTGTAACTGCAAATCAGGGTTATTCAACCAAATACAGATTTCCTAATGTTATTTAGCCAAAGCATTAAGACAATTTGTTTACAAATTATTTGCATTTTGTTTATTAAAGCTCTGCAAATACTGCATGATCTTGGGTTCTTCTGATGTGTTGTGATGTTGTCATTTCCTTTAAATATATACCATAAATAACAATAGTTATATTTAGAATTTTAAAGAAATATTGTCAGCAGTTCACTAAATATGAAACAAAACTGTGCGTCTCACTAATACATGCACCTGTAAAAAAAAAAGAAAAAAAAAAAGGGGGCACTCAAATAAATAGCATGATTTACACCAAAGTATTGTGTAGTAACATGGCACTTCTGATGTTATTAAATAAATATTACTGTTATGGTACAAAAAAAATTATTAAATGTTTTACCAGTATCCTAGTATGTGTTCCATAACACCATATTGTAGTACATGGTAAAACCATGTACTGTACAATAGTACATGTAATATAGTACCAAAGTATGTACTATGGTAAAACCATGTTCTATAGTGTGGTACAATGTACAATGGTACCACCAAAAATACCATGTTAAGGTTTCTTATTGGTAAAAAGGAAAAAAAAAATGTTAATATATGCATAAGTTCAAACAAATAACAAACTTAAATGTAGAGGGTACAATAGGACAATATGACATGGATAAAGTCATTCAGTGGATGCAAAGGAGAGGTGAAAATCATGGGTTTTAATTGGGTTTTAAAATGGGGCAGTGTAAGGTCTTTGTGTAGGACAGGACACAGTATACATTACTGTACCTATTATATACATTAACCTCTGACACCAGAACCCCGCTGTGACCTGAGGATGGAGTCAAGTTTGTTACTGTTAAATCCCATAAAGTTTGCTCTCATCCAGGTCTTCAGGCCAGTCCGACCATTAACTAACGCAATAGATGTCATTCTAAGGGAGGGGTCAGTGTGTATTTAAATTTGCATATTATCACATAACAATGAAGTCTTACATTATGTTTTACATTATGATTCCTATAATAAAGATTATTTAATGAATTTGTTAACATTATCAGACTTTGACATTTACCATTTAAAATAGTAATATTACCAAAATAAGCCAAACTGTCACATGTCTTAACTGTTGATCTTTCTATGCTAAATAAATATCCAAAATGGTAATTTATTCTATGACTTTATTCCATTCCATGACAAATCCACATGACTTAGCAGAAACTAAGACAGACTTAGTAGAAACTACCACAGCCAATTCTATTTAATTAGAGGTCTAGGTCAGATTTAGTAATTCCCTGCCTGTTGTTATTTATTTCATCCATGTTTCCATCTCACTGTTTGAAAGTGTTCCCCTTTTTAATCTGAAGAACAGCAGTCCAACCGTGAAGCACAATGGTGGTGCTTTTGTAACACTTTCAAGGTTACAAAACGGTAAGACAAAAAAGAGAAAATACAGGAAAGTAAATTATGAAGTCATGACCTGAATCCCACAGAAAATATTTAGACTAAACTGCAAAAGAGTACAAAGTAATATGAGAAGCTTATGGAAAGCTAGCCCAAGCAATAATGATTCGGGTTAAGCACAAGGCAAAAACTACAAATTAAAAGTGTGTATAAAATTCTAACATTAATTCTGAATGAATTAGTTGTTGTACTTGTTGTTGTTGTCATTTTTAAACCATTGTCAAACTGTTAGCAAGCTTATGAAAAGTTGGGTTTGTTGTACAGTATTTTCGATATTATTCTCTGACAATTCTGAACTTTTGTGTAATGATTGGTGACAAGAATTGAGGCAAATCTATGATTGGTTAAACATGGTGTTTTCTAGCACAGTGAAAATTAAGTCATGTTTATTAGTTAATAATCAAATCGCAGTATCAGATTGTTGTTTATGATAAGGAGTATTTTGTGAATGCAATAGCTTATGTACGTAGCAGTTGAAAAATTACTCAAATCTATCATAAAAAAGTTATATTCTGACCACTTTGTCCATCCAACCTCTGATAGAAGGATGAAAGGATTTATATTTTCTTCATTTGTGAAGGCACTCTATATCTCCTATATCTTGGTCTCAGGTAAAGTAAATATGTTGCTGCAACTTATTGCAGAATGACAATGTGGCATCCATATAAATGCTTAATGTCTAAAGCCTAAGTATGATTCTACCTCTTTGTTTTAGAGTGAATCGTTACTGGTAAATAAATAAATCTCCTTGATATAAAAAAAAAATAGGCACATATGGTGGCATCTTCAATGCTGTGGTCTACCCTATTTGCAAATCAATATGTGTCCAAGTTACCTCTTATACTTTCAAGAAAGATGCTGAGCAAGACTCTTTTCTGGGCAATTCATAAGATTTGAAGTAAGTGCTACTGGACTATAGTTGCATTCCTTTAGGTATGCATGTCTTTTTCAATCCTTTTTTTGGTTAAGAAGAGATATAAGTCATTTTCCAAATAACTGCTATTACATCTATTGACCACTAAAATATAATTTGCCCAGCTGGAGTTATTTCTAAGGCAAAGGCCTTTAAGATGCAGGCCCATTATCCAGGCCTATTGTTTTTTTGGGTTGTAGCTAACAAAATATATTACCCCCCCCCCCCCCCCCCCCCAGCCATGGTACTGTAATAACAATCCTGTCAGTCTGACCAAATTAAACAGGTCTTAAAATCTCATAGCACTGACCATCCTAAACCTCAGAGTCAAACATTACAAAGGAGTTGTTAATTAATTTGGCAATTCATAATCATTACTGATTATCTCTTTTTGTCACAACCATTACCACCATTGTTTTTATTGCATTCCAAAGGCTTCTTTTTTTGTTTTTGAGTTCCCCATTTGGATTGACTCAACTTTTTTTCCTGGGACCCTGCAAAAAAGAGCTTTTTCTCCCATTTCCCTTTATGGGCTCAGTACTAAAGTAAATAAAGAACATTTACTCAAAGTCATTACTCAAAGATGGGGAAGAGGGGTTTTACTTTCCTAATTTCTCAGATAACACTTGTTTCACATTATACATGATAAACAAGGTGAAATAAATCTGTCTCTTGGCTACTATTTTGAAATAAAGTAGATACCCTATCTTACTTGATTCATGAAAGGTAAGGTAAATAACAATAGTTTAACCTTTAAAAATCTAGTTCTTCCTAATTTTGACAAATCTTTCTGAATTCGGCTCTGGAGATAAAAAAAAAAAAAAAAAAGGACAAATCAATGAAAAGGATAAAACTGACATTTTGACCTTTTTTAGTGCAATAAAAGTTGACATAGTAATGGATGCAATAGTTTATTAAAATTCTAATACTTTTTTGCAGCCTCACACACTATTTCTAGTGACTCAGGGTGATAGGCACCCATCCTTTTTCTTGGGCTTTCTGTGGTTACTGTAGGGTGGAAATTAAAATAGAAAAAAAGAATGAAGAAGAAAGAGGAACTTTGGATAGTTATTTTTTATTAAAACAGTTCCAGGTGTCTAATGATTCAAGGGTGTTGAATTTCAGCGTTTGTCATAGCAAATTTATGTATCACAGAAGTACGGCATCATTAACCTACAGTACCATTTAAAAATTATTTAAACTCATTACATTTTAAATACCTGTTTATTTTGTCATTTTACCAACACAACTTTAGCTTGTTAGCTTAAGGTAAATGCAAATAGTTAAAGTATTGTTTTAAACAGGCAGTGTAGTCCAGTAAATTCAGAGCATTACCATATTTTATCTAGTTTTCTGGCAACCTTAAAACCTTCTGGTTGTCTACACACAATTCTGTGTTTGTGTATATAATGCATGTCAAAAGTTTGGGCACACCTCCTTCTTCAAAATTTTCTCTGTATTTTAATTGTTTTCAATTGTTTCTGTGTTTTTTCTTTTCCTTTACTCTTTGGTCCTCATCCCAAACCATCTCTTCTCTTGGGGAAATAGCTCTTACATGACCCAGAGGTGTGTTGGAGGTCATTATACCATTGGAAAACAAATGATGGTTCCACTAAGTCCAAGTCAGATGGGATGGCATGTCACTGCAAAATGCTGTTGTAGCCATCATGGTTGATTTTGCCCTCAATTTTGACAAAGTCACCCACAGTGCCACCAGCAAAGCACCCTTACACCCTCACACGTCCTTTATCCTTCACAGTAGGAGCCACAGTTTCAGGAACCATCTGTTTACCCTCTTTACATCTAACGAAAAGACATGGCCATTAGAACCAAAAATCTCAAATTAGAACTTGAATTAATTGTTTTCTGTATAATTTTATCAGTCCTTCACATGGTTATGGAGGAATTTTGGTCCATTCGTCTTTACAACATTACTTCAGTTCTTTGAGGTTTTTGGGAATTTGCCTGTTTCCTGTTGCTTGACACAAGTTTTAATAAGCTTTAGCTGTTGGGCAGATGGCCTCACATTGGCCTCTAGAATACCCTGGTACACAGAGGATTCATGGTCGATTTATTGACTGCAAGGTGCACAGGTCCTGATGCTGCAAAATAAGCTCAAACCAGCACCTTATCCTCCTGCTTGACAGTGAGTATGAGGTGTTTCTGCAGAAATATTCTTCCATATTCTTTTTAGACAGAAGATGTATTCTCCTGGTACCACTGTAATATCTGTACTTGTTCAGTCTTATTCTAATTGTGCTGTCATGGACTTTAACATTTACTGTACAGTAACAGGTCGTCTGCTTGTCAGTCAAGTCACCTTTTCCTGTGAAGTATACTGTATACACAGTGCTTTGCAGGAGTATTCGTACCCTTTGAACTTTTCCACATTTTATCATATTACATTCACAAATGTTAATCTATTCTACTGTATTTTAAATCTTTTTTATTTTATGTGATAGTCCAAGGCATAAAAGTCCACATTTGTGTAATTTAATCTCAGTATAAATACAGCTCTTCTGTGAAGCCCTCAGAGGTTTGTTAGAGAACATCAGTGAACAAACAGCATTGTGAAGCCGAAGGAACACACCACAAACACAAATTGGGTTTCTTATGGCTTTCTTTCAACACTGGCTTTCTTCTTGCCATTCTTCCATAAAGGCCAGATTTGTCGAGTGCATGACTAATAGTTGTCCTGTGGACAGATTCTCACACCTGACCTGTGGATTTTTTGCAGCTCCTTCAGAGTTATCATCGGCCTCTTGGCTGTTTCTCTGTGGATGGCAGTAGGTTTGCAGTTGTGCCATACTCTTTCCATTTTTGAATGATGGATTGAACAGTGAGATGTTTAAAGCTTGGGTTATATTTTATAACCCTTCTTTAAACTTCATTTTTCCAGTAACACAAACAGCACATCTATCACAGCTACAGTAGCTAGAATGAATTTGAGAACTGGTCCGACATTATGTGCCACTTCTGACTTAATACCCTGACACTGAGGGTGCATTTAATTGAAAAAATTCTAAAACTGGAATGCAAAAAAGGTCACTCTAAAAATAGGATCTGTTTGATTAATCAGTTCTGCTATTCTAGAACTGTTCACATGACTGCTTGTGTTTATGGATCTATGAATTCTGTTTTTGTGTTTAAATTCTCATTCTTTTTGCTATACACTAAACACTTTTGGATTTGGACATGAAAAGATGAATTTGAGACTATAAATTGAATTTTTTACTTTTATTTTTTGATATATTTACATTTATTTATTTAGATATATTAAATAACTTAAAACATTGCACCTTTTGTTTGACCCCACACATTTAAGTGATTTAAGTGATCAAATTAGAAAAAACTATATGACTGAAAGGGGTTTCTTGTTTGTATACAGAATCAGGAACACAGTTGGCCATGCTTTCACAGAAGGAGAGGTGGCATACTTTCTCTAGCCTATCAGCAACAACACCAGCTCACACGCCTGTGAGCTTATGCAAGCGAAAGGGAACAGATTGCATTTTCCTCTCAGTGTTATGCCACCCCTAATGTTGCATGGCCAGCAGTTTAAACAGCCTGGCTTCATGTGTTTCTAAGGAGGCTGGCGATAGCCTTCACCCTGGTTGGTAGCTCGTTGATAGGGAAGAGCTGTCTGACAGGTGGGAATTGGCTATGACCAAATTGGGGGAAAGCAAATCAACATGAATAAGATAGGTGGGAGAAAAACATGCTTTCAAGCTGAGAAAAGAACTAAATAAGTTGGCCCCATACAGAACTTAAGAAACTCAATTAAATTTTTATTAAATTTTACATTTATTTTTTAATTTGTATAACACTTTTAACAGTGAAAATTTATGAAAATAAATTAGAACATGTACAGATAAAAGTATAGACTATAGAAATTTTAATAGGCATGCCTTAATAAAACTTTGGCAGATGTTGTAATTTAATTTGGTTTGACTTTATTAATTTTGGGTTACTTGTGTTTACGCAGCCACAATAGCAAAAATAAAATGATAATTAATTTTGTTTTTCGTTCAGAGGGGCTGCTTTGCCAAAGAGGGCTAATGAGCAGTTGCCCAGACAACCATAGGCCTGCCCTGTGCATGCCCACTCCCACTAGGCAGTCTTATTGACTGGACTTGTTGTTCAGTCATGAAGACATTTGCCATTATGGCTGAAAGCTTCTTCAGTTGCACCTTGTGAGTGAAAAATCTTGACTACTTAATCAGTGGGTGAGACTCACACTTGAGCTTGACATGACCCCAGGACCCAGAGTTAAATCACAGGTGAGAAAATACCAGGATGACGTGGCAAATATAATGAGTGCTACTGCAGACCTCCGCTTCAGTAATTATTATGATCCAATTTGACATAATGCAGATATCACTATCCTTAAGGAAGTGTTCCATGTCATAGCAGAAATCATTTAATATTAGCCTCTGTACCATTCAAATTAGTTAAGCCTTTGTATTTACCCGCCATTAGCTAAAGACATTGTGCTATTTCAGTGATGAATGAAGTTATTTAAAGCCTGAGGTCACAATACAAATGAAAAACAGAAAAATACATAATGAGGTACTTTATTCTTCATCTATATAGGACATTTTTCTCATTTATTCTCATGTCCTTATCTCCTACTGGTTTGTTTTGTGTTCTGTTGAGTGACAAGACTGAGCTATATGCTTGGTTATATGTTCCAATAGAAAATTTTAAACAAATGCTGTGTTCTAATGGTAGCAAATGACAACATTATGCTAACATACTATGAAATAGCCCAGCAAGTATGGGCTTCAAATTGATAATTTAGTTTACTCATACCCTATAAAACTCTGATGGAAACTAGGTGGATTGCCTCCCATCTGTATTGTCCTCTGGCGTATGTGCATATTGGTCTATTTGACTGGTGTACTATCTACAGAGTATTCTTGGGGTCTGGTACCTAACTGACCTCTGTGGAAGCTGGTGATAATTAAATCAGGGAAAGCACAACGGTCTGTTATAAACATAATCTAAGACCAATAATAATCACAGCCAAGTAATTTGTAACTGTACTGTAACTGTATCTTTTTTGTTTTTTGCTCACTGACTTCCAAGTCTGTTTATATTCACTATCTCCCCAAAAAGCCGTTTTAATAACAAGAAATGATTAAAACTCAAGTTTTATAGTGAGTCAAACAGAAAGTAGTGGCAGCAAATTAGATCAAGCAAAAAGTGTATTGGTGTACACAAAATCTTTTAAATTACAAAGATGGTTAAAGATCACGAGAAACATAATAAGGAAAACCAAAACTCTAGGTATCAGCCTCCTGCTCTACCAGTTTTAATTTCACTTCGTTCATGAGTACAGCTCCCAATTATGGTGCTGTATAATGTCTTTCCCACATCAACCAACTGCATTTCTGTCAGTCATATCCTAAGGTTTATAACATTATAATAATAGAGAACAGAACGACACAGCAGCTTCACACACAGTGCATGCATCTCATGTCTCTTGTACACAAATGGCTTGTATATATTTTAAGTTTTTGTAACATTATTTCTCCGAATCACCACATCCAAATCGTATGATGTGCTATTTAACATGAAATATCCAGGACGTTAAGCGATGCATACCTGTAATTTATTTCTGCTGGAGTGACTGCAATGCAGTAACAGCGGGTAAATGGGCATTCCTAGCTTCAACATTTTCAAAAAAACATTTGAAAGCATTTAAATACTCACGGCAGCCACTGTGTTACACAGAAAGTATCTTTCTTCACTGATCACCTGACAAAAAGGAGCTATGTGACTGGCTCATCATGACACATTTGCTTTTGCTCGGTACTTTAGTGGCTTCATGTTGTGCTTTGCTCAAAAATACGTTATATAGTAGTTTTCAAATGAAACATTTAGTTATAGACAACCTTGTGTGTCAAAGAATAATAATTTGCCAAAATAAAAAATAAAAAAATGCATTTTGCTGTTCTTTTGCTCAATTTTAAACAAAGGAAACTCATGATAGTCAAAGATAGTAATCTTTTGTAATTCCACGGACAAATTATTTGTTTAAATAAGCATATGTATTTTTGTTAAAACAAGAAAATCTCTTAACTATGCCAGACACTGGCATGTCAACATAGGTCCCCTGTCCAAACCTACCATTTTTATGGCATAAAGTATGCCCTTTTTTAAGGTCATAATGACAGTGAATATCATTTAAAAAGCTGCGTGCTTCATATAGATCAAGAGAAGAATGACATTTATTATATGGCCCAATAAGCTCCAATAACAATGACCTTAAAACCCATAATTTCAAATAGAATTCCATATCCGGAACTGGCATGGTGTAAAGACATCATCAGAATTTTTTTTAACAGAATTTGTGGAAGTATTTTAGAAGCTAAAAAAAAAAAGAAACAAAAAAAAAACCTGTGTCAATCATGTTGATAAGACAGTGCCACTCCAACACACATACAAAGAAATAAAAAAAAAAAATGCCTATATCTTAATTGGCAAAATAAAGTAGTATAAAGTATAATATTTCCTGGCGCTACTGGTACAGGAATGCGTTCCAGAAATAGATACCAGTTTATATATATATATATATATATATATATATATATATATATATATACACAGTATCTCACAAAAGTGAGTACACCCCTCACATTTTTGTAAATATTTTATTATA
>JAOVVA010219628.1:0-22591 GCA_028565275.1 Leiocassis micropogon | reverse complement strand
AAAAAAGTGTTTAGGGCCATGGCCTCCAAACAAGTGTCTTATGTGGCTGAGAAAACCTATTTGAAAAACTGTGCTATGGTCCAGAAGAAGGGTTTGTATTTAGATAGGCCTTTTGTTTGTTACTTTATAGACACCGAACAACATTTCTTATCTTTACCTCGTCTCTGAAATCAGCAAGCACCCATCACAGCCACAGGAAAAAAAAAAGTTTGAGCAAGAAACCTTATAAATCCAGCAGAGATTTTCTGTGAGAAGGTCATTTATTACAGGTGAAGGAACTGTAGCTGGATTTGTAATGAATCATGTTGCTTCTTGACAGGTGGTTAAACTTTTTACACTCTGTGTAAAGCTTTCAACTGTTCACATGGACGGGTTTGAAAATCAAATCACATAGATATGTTTGATTCTAATAAAAAATGGACAGCAAATCTCACATGAAGGCAGCACAGTGGTGTAGTGCTTAGCACTGTGGCCTCACACCTCCATGGTCAAGGGTTCGGGTCCCACCTTTGTGTCTCTGTGTGTGGAGTGTGCATGTTTGCACCCTGTGCTTGGTGTGTTTCTGAAAGACATCTCATCCTGGATGGCAACTCATCAGCTGAAGATCAATCGGAGTAAAACCGAACTGCTGTTCATCCCTGACGACTCAACCCCAAGATCACAAGACAACAATCAGATCGCTCCTCCAGCCACTGCCCGCAATCTTGGGGGTAACTGTGGACAATCATCTGTCATTTTCTCCACGCAATGCTGAACTTACTCGCTCTTGACGATTTCTTCTTTACAACATCAGAACAATCCGCCTATTTCGTTCTTCACAGGCTACTCAGGAGCTTGTTCACTCCCTTGTTATTTCAAGACTCGACTACTGCAACTCACACCTGTCACGTCTGCCTCTGTCCACCATTCGTCCTCTGTAGCTGATCCAGAAGGCAGCTGCACGTCTTGTTTTCAACCTTCCCAAGTTCTCCCACACCACCCCACATCTCCGCTCCTTGCACTGGCTCCCTTGCCTACAAAGCTAAAAATGGCCCGGCACCCACTTACCTCTCAGCTCTGATCACACCGCGCACTGTACCATGTTCCCCATGATCCTCCAGCACTGCTTGCCTAGACCCACCATCTCCAAGGGATTGAGGTAGACATTCATCCAGACTCTTTTCTGTTCTGGCACCTAGATGGTGGAATGAACTTCTTCTGGATGTTCTCTAGATGTCCGTCCATCTTTGGAAACCTTTAATTTTCTCCAATAATTGGACTTATAGGGTTACAGCCTAAATGTCGTCTCAGGCTTTGTTTGGTTTTAATTTCTTGAATTAATCATTATTATATGTAAACTTACAATGAACATTAAAGGTGCTATTCGTGGACAGGCGTGCTTTTCAGCCAACGAGAGTGCCCGTTCCCAGACAGGCAACCAATGGGAACGGACAAAGTCTGGTCTCTCATGGCAACGGAGGCGGAACTTCTCACGCTGGATATACTCTGCATACTGGAAAACCTTTTCCACTTCAGTCCCGCCTCTTGGATTATGTTATTGGCTATTGTGTCCGACTCTCAGTTTTGTGATTGGCTGATACAATTCGGAGTGTGAAAAGCTATCCAATCGCAATGCACGGAGGCGGGATTTGTCGGTTAGGGAAAATAACGTTGGAAAAGCTTCCCATAAAGGCGAACGGTGAGCGTTACAACCTCAGTTAAATGTCTTCAACACAGAAATTGTTCAGATAAACCGGTCAAATAACAAACTAAACGATTACCTAGCTCACAGGAAAGGTAAGAGTTATTTTATTTTCTGTAAACCTCTATTTGCTTTCTGGCTTGTTATTATTTTTTTTTATATAGTTGCTAGCCTTGGAAAAGCGCTGGAATGCTAACAGGTAAACTGTGACGGCTGTGTTCCAAATGCTCTCCTTAGTCTATGTACAAGTGCACTTCAGAGCGCGCGCGATAACGGTGTACGCACCCTATTTAGTGCGCTAGATGACTAAATCTTTAGGGTTTAGGATGCGGCCTGTGGAAATGTCTGTTTTAGCCAGGACAAACGAGTGGAAATTGTGTTCAGGGTCAAATATGAGGATTGAAATTGAGATTATTTTGATTTAGAGTTTTTCTAAGTGATTCTTTGTGAATATCCGGACTGATTCAAGGCTCAAACAGTGATGAGTAAGGATCAATTTAGCTGGCATGCTGAGATTTATGTTAGCTAGGTTAAGTTAACCTGACTAGCTTTACCACTTTAACCAGGCATTTTGGTAAAATAACAGCAAAGACACACATCTCATCCTAAAGCTAATAATAATAATAATAATTATTCATTATTATAATAAGAAAAAGCAAATATGTTGGTAGAGACAATGTAGAAAAAACAATACAGTTATTTCTACATTATGGCTTTAGAAATAAATAAATAATTTACATTTATATAATATTAATATAATGTGTTTTTTTATCATTATAATGTTTGTGATGTTTGTCTCCGGTGAAACCTGAACCGAATGATAAGGGAATGAAAGAGGTTGTGTTATATATCAGTCTAAGACTGTAAATGAATATAGTATGAATGTTTTTGTTATTTGGTAATTTACATGCAGAAATGATGGCAATGCAAGCAGATTTGTTTATCTTATCTACATCCAGAAGATTTACATAACCTTTTTCATTCTGATCTCGGTTTAAAAAAAAAAAAAAAAACTTGTATTTGCATGTGTTTACGAGACTGATAAAGAAATCTGAGCTTTAGGTTGGTTTTAGAGGTTATTAAGAGTCAGACACTAGATATGAGTGTTGGTGCTCTGTGTAGAATAGTGCACAAGTAGATGATCTGAGACTTACTGTAACTTTGTTCCTTGAGTTATCTCCTACAGCACAGGCGCTACAATAACGGACTGTAGGGAGTAAAAACGCCATGCTTAGATCGCCGGTTCGAACGCCTCCTATTATTATACGCTTCCATTTAATTATTGAGTGTTTTATTTAAAACCACACTGGGCATCTTGAAATCTTGAATGTTGATTTGGTTTAAGGCGAAGGGCAGGATTTTTTTTTTTTTGCTTGTAAAAATAATTAAATAAATTTATAAAAAGGATTGCAAAATTTAGTTTAGGCAGAGTCATGATCAGCTAGTGGCTTCTAGTTCATTCATTATTATCAAGGACAACATGATGTTAATGCTTCATGCTAACAATAATAAGTCATTTTAAAGTACTCTATCTGTCTATTGTATTAGAGATTGGGAGAAAAAAAATCGATTCTTTTGTGTGGTAATTCACGCCACATTGACTCCAGAAATGTGCAACATGTAAGCATAATTAAGTAACAGCAGCAACATCAGTCAGTTGTTGTTTTAGGTCAGCGCTTCTGGAACAGTTCTTGCAAGAACAGTATTGTGGCGAGTCCATTTGCAAACCTCATCAAGCTCCATGATGACACTGTCTCTCATGAAGACCTTCCCAGGAAAGCAAGATCAAAATTTAGACTTACCAGACGCAGAAATCACCAATTAACAAACAGCACCTCAGATTAGAGCCGTTATGAAGCTTTACAAGTCATAAGTAGCAGATATACATCTCAATATCAACAAAGGAGATTATTGTGTATTTTTGGATAAACGCCTTCAGTATTATTTTACAGTGTAGAGAGAAATAAACATCAGAAACGACCATGTAGTTAGAAAGTGTATAACACAAAGAGGAAGTGATGTCCGTGTTAGTGTCCTGAATGGAGGAGGCGTACAGTTTAAAGTACAGGCCATCGAGTTCCGTTCCAGGAGCATGTTCGTAAGTCGGATTTGTTCTTAAGTATGACAAAAGGTAGTCTCATACGCCTTTGACACGGATATACAATGTAAATCATACTGATCTACTTGACTAAATCTTCGTCCCCTTTTTCCCACACTGCCATCATGTGGCCAAAAAAACGTAACTGCGCCTAAAACAGTCCAAAACAAAAAAAACGTGACACGATCTGCTTTGTGATCCTGTTAGTTAAGGCCCTAGGTTACTGATGAGAAGGTTGGGGGTTTAAGCCCCCGCTCTGGCAATGCACCAGATCATCTCCGACCTACTGAACTCGCACTTCCTAACAAGTCGTTACGTGAGGAAAATAATTTCACTGTGCTGGAACGTATATGTGACAAATAAAAGCTGCGTCTTCTGTCTTTGGAAGCATGGATTTGGGCTCGTCGAGTTCTTCTCTAATGTGTCCTGCCACGTCCCGACTTTCCTGTTTCCTGCCATGACTCATCATATTTCAGTTCTGATCGTACACTTCACTTCAGAGATGATGTGAGGTAAAGGACGTGAGATGGTTCATGTGTGGTTCTGCCTGCTTTCAGGTCGTCCTGCAACTCTCTCCTTCTGCTTCTCTTCATTAGTCTGAATGCTGCTTGTGAATTTTTACGAGTCTTGCCTGCTCAGAGAAAAGTTAGATCTTTAGGTTAGATCTTTTATCCTGTGTGTTATTTGATCTCGTTACAGCTACAGCTCTTACATCGGTGTGTTGTGGCTTCCAGAGAAACAGGGAGAAGTCCTTTTGTGTGTGTGTGTGTGTGTGTGTGTTCATTGATTTACATTTCATCATGATCTTTTTACACGTTGCTGATATCAGAAGTGTAAGAGGATGTTCAGATGTTTTAAGGATAAGATAGGTGATATGCGACACCTCTTCCTTATAAATCAGACACACTGAAAGATTAAAGACTCATAAATACTGAAGCTTCAGGATGTTTTAGTTTTTTTTCTCCCCCCTGTGACACTAGAACATTTATTCCCTCACACTGGTTTATTCTGTATTTAATTTGATCATTTTTGAGCACACTGTTAAGCCACTGATAAACCCAGAGATCAGATCTGTGTTTAGTCTGTTAACACCAGTTTTCTGTTTTCTGTCTCTTCCACACACACACACACACACACACACACACACTTTGTCAGGTTTATATGAGGATCTGGAGGTTTGTACAGTGAGCTCCACATGTCCGCAATTACGCCGATCACATGTCGACACGAGCATGCGGCAGGGCTACGGTCTCATCGGACTTTTTAAGAGTTCACGTCACAGTCAGAGCCGTAGCCGATTTTGATTAGTGCTGTTTTTGTCCCAAAAAAATATTTAAAAATGTATGGAAATAGATTAGAATATGTACAGGGGATAAAAGTGTAGACTATAGTTATGAAAACGTCCCTGATGAGACGGTGCTGAGGGTAAGAACTCCCTGAGATGGAAATGGGAAGAAACCCTGAGAGAAACCAGACTGAACATGGAACACATCCTCATCTGGGTGATAACGGATAGCAGGGATTGTTCTGAAGTCATACTGTGTGTTAGGAGGCTGGAAGTTCAATATAACAGTTGATGTGTTTTAAGTTAATATGGAGTCCATGTTTGTTATTGGAGGCTCAGGTACAAAAAAACAATTTAGGGAGTTTCTGTGATTGTCACATGGGGGTCTCTGGCTCACTGTGGAGGATGGGGCCCGACTGGGATGCGTGTGGTGACTGGGGACGGTTCCACTTAACCATGAAAAAGGTCCTGGACTCTTTCTTTCTTTCTTTCTTTCTTTCCATTTAAAATTCAAAGTTTCATATCTGCTCCTTCTGCGAGTCGACTGCGATGAAACAAAGCCTATACGTTTCCTCAAGCTCGGCCAAATACACCTGTGAAACCCCCATTAAAATTCGTTCAGTAGTTTATACATGATGCGTGAACAAACAAACAGACAGACAGAAATTCCAAAAAAACTCCTCTTACATCGCCACAAATTATTTTTTCACGAATATCTTCAATGTACAGACACGCCGATATTACAGTTTTATTATATGTAAAAAAGATTTTATTTATTTGTTTATTTATTTTGGGAGGCTGTTTTGTGTCTACTGTTTTTATGTCACTTAGTACTTCTTGCTTGCATCAAGGATGGCACTCAATTTCGTTACACTTAATGACTATAAAGATTTTGTTCTGTTCTGATCTCATGCAGTTTAACCGGCAGCGAACGGATTCCAGTGAGAAACGGATCCAAGCAGGGTCAAGGTCACAGCAAGGTCAAACGTCTGACTCCTTTTCGTCAAAGATTTCCGACGTTCTGTCCATCGAACGAGTTGTTAAACGGTTCATATTGATTTATCACGCCGTAACCAGGAGATGAACAGATCCCAATGAGAAAATCGATCCGGACGGTGAACGTCAATAGCACATCAATTGTGAACCATCAACGCCGTCTCTATCGAGCTCGACTCACTTCCATTTACGATCACTGCGGAAATTTGCTAAGGGTGGGGTTAAAAAATTTCAAAATGAACACAGCTTATGAGAAGCATGTTTCAGGACGTCTCTTGCGTCTGGCTTGACGTGACCAGGCCAAGAGGAAGTGTCCGCGATCCTTTCTGGTCGATGAGTAACCTTAACAGAATTTGCACAAAGTCTTCACCACGTATGGAAAGTTTATAGCATGATGACCGCGAGGTGTCTCTGCTCTTTATATAAAGTAGTTACAGCCTTTCAGACGTTACGTGTAATGTGTAACATCACGCACTTTAACCCGGTCCTAAAACAATCTGATTCCAGGAAAGTCATACTGAATATCTCACACACACACACGCACACACTGTTTATAGTTACTAATCGAATGATGTATAGTAGTGTAAATGAGCACGCAGGGTGTCTCAGAGGTTTCTCTACAAAGGAAAGTTGAGTTAAGTTTAATGTTAACAGGAACATCTGTGAGGTAGGTTTGGTCTCGTTCTCACACACGCTCTTGTAGAGATAAACGGTTATACTTTTAAGTCTTTTTGTTGTTGTTTTTTTTTTCTTGAAAATAATAATTAGTGCTGCCAGTCTGTATTTAGGCAACCTACCGGCGGATCCTCAAATACGAAAAATCAACAAGCTAAAGCCTTACCTGCCTGAGCCACCACTCCCACATCTTGCATCTAAAGTAAGTTTTTGTGAAAAAAATTTTACCCTTGAAGGTAGTTCGAGCACACAACTTTGGTTTTATCCAAACTTCCATCTAGAAGCTTTTTACAATGAAACTTCCCGTGCAGCAAACCTAGTGATGTTTCCTCAGTCGTCTTATTTTCCGCGTTAAACGTGCCGTTATCACACACACAGTCAGGTATCCGCGCTGTGATTATGGAAAGCCATCAGGGTCAAACTTGGTCGAATGATTAATTTGTGTTTAAAAATAAAACGGTAACACATGAACATTTGTTGTACAATCACATGCGTTAACGTAGTAATATCGACAGCCCTAATTGCAAGACAAACCCCATAGCTTGTTGTGTTACATGAAAGAAAAGACAAAAAAAAAAAAGATTTGTTGTGGTGGAAAACTATCTGAAAGTAATAGAGGCTCCTCCTCGTACGATCAACCTGCGGTGGAATAAAAGGAAGAGATGCTGTTGGAGAAAGTGAATCAGCACCTCTCGACCAATCAGAATCCAGAACTGAACACGTTCAGAAGGTGATATTTATTTCTGATCTGTGACGGTTCTGACGAGGTGTTCACTAGAGGTGAATCAGAAACAAACTGGTGAGGTGAGAAATGGACAAATCTGCAAAACAAAAAAGTATATAATATTAAAAATATAATCTTTGCAAATCAGAATATATTGCATATAATTCTTTTTAATATTTATAGCATGTCACGTATATGTTATAATTATAACATTTATCTAGACTTAAAATAAGATTACAACAAACCAAATATGAAACTATTTAGCTTATTAAACTGTTAAATTTAAGCAAAGATTTTTATTCTACTATTGACAGATAATTTTGCAAGTTTTAGTGATTTATTTCATAAAAAAAGCGAACTTTAATTCGAAATAATCTTATATTTTGTTTGTTGAGAACTTGTTTTAAGAACCTATACATGGGTTTGATTAGATTGACTTCATTTCAGTATTACACTTTGTAATATGTCATTTTTTGCAGTGAAGGGAAAAAAAGATTTAATAAACAAATTAAACAAATTTCTAAGGAAATCGTTATGGAAATGAACTTTATTTCTTAATGAAAGTTGAAAATGAGAAAGAAAGAAACTCCTGAACTGTGTGTGTGTTTGCTCAGTCAACACGCGCTGGTGAAAAGTGACGGGACGATGTCTGCTCTTAAATTTTTTTTAGGGACAATAAGCTAATAACAGAATGTTGCTTTAGTTTAAAGTAAGACTGTGTGTGTGTGTGTGTGTGTGTGTGTGTGTGTGTGTGTGTGTAGGGGTGAGGCCCGTTGCAGCTGCTGAACGTTGTAGTTTCTGTAATTATCACGTCTCTGACAGGTCTCTCCCCAACCTCTCATTAAGATGGGACAGAGACAGGCGGAGAGAGGAGCGGAGACGGCCATGTCGTCGCTCGAGGCCCCAAATCTGAGCCGAGGGGCAAATATTCATACATGCCCCGCTCCCTGTAGGGCCGGAGCGATCTGGGCAGAAATCTTATTCACGATTTTCTCATTCATGATTTTAGGCTGGCTCGCCTTGCACGATGTTTATCACTTTGATCATTTTTATAAACAATCAGTAAGTTATTTAATAAAAAAAACAACATAGAAATTCACAGATCAGTCAGGCGGTGACCGGATTTGGCCTGTTTTTCAGCTTAATCTATCTTTCTCTATCATACGAATAGTTCGAATCCCTTCAAACTCTCAGTGCCGAGCGGGTGTGCACTGTGTCTCTCTCTCGCACTCATGTCTGTCGTTGAGACACCAGCCAATCATGTGTGTGCTTGTGCACTTAATTCCCGCCTCCTCGTGTGTGTGTGTGCTTTTTTTTCTCTTTCTTTTTTTATTGATGATATTGAAGTGTTAGATCAATATTCTGATATAAGATCATATTCAGTGATGCGCTGCTTGTTCCTTTAACTTGAATTAACTAGAATTAAAGGAGAACATCCACAAGATTGCATCTCTCTCTCGCTCACTCTCACTCACTCTCTCTCACACACACACACACACACACTTTAGTGTCCCTGGACCACCTACCCCCCACAACACCCCCACTCTGCCGCCCGGTCTGAGAGCCGCTGCTCTATAGCCTGTAGCTCTTCATCCCCATGGGTGTTTTGCTGAGGGATATTTCTGTTGAATTACAGACGTTCCCTCTAAGTCAGATTTATGTTCCGTCCTTTGTTTTTTTTTTTCTGGAGTTCGGTCGCACTGATGTTGGGTTGTTGGATTTTTTTTTCTTTTTTCTCCCACCAGACTTTTTTTCCTCTCTTTCTAACTATGCGTGTTGTCAGTAGGTGTCAGTGCTTTTATAAGTCTGTTGTTGGTGCTCCTTCGTCCCCTCTCTCTCCGTTACTGATGTTATAAGCTGAACTCCACATCCTGTTCTGTGCAGCTGATCAGGACGCCGCTGTGACGTGGCAGTTGTTTTCTGCCTCTTTCTCTCGCATGTGCTCTCACTCTCTCTCTTTCTCTCCTGCCCTTTGTCTGTCTCTCAGACCCTGTCTCTTTCTGTCTGTCTCTTGCCCTTTTTGTCTCTTGCTCTTTTTTCCCCGTCTCTCTCTTTCTCTCTCCCGCCCTGTCTCTCTCTCTTGTCCTCTCTCTCTCTCTCTTTTCCTGTCTGTCTCTTTCCCTGTCTGTCTCTCTCTTTTCCTCTGTCTGTCTCTCTTTCTCTCTTGCCCTGTCTGTCTCTCTGACGCTATCTCTCTTGCCATTTTTGTCTCTCACTCTTTTTTTTTTTGCCATGTCTCTCTCTTGTCCTCTTTTTATGTCTGTCTCTCTGACACCATCTGTCTCTCTCTCTCTCTCTCTCTCTCTCTCTCTCTCTCTCTCTCTACTCCTCTGTATTACTGACCGTGCAATGACATTTTTTTTTTAAAATATACAATTAGCAATAAAAGGATAAACAGTCAAGGCTCTCGCTCTGTGTGTGTGTGTGGTCTTTTATTGTAAACGTCTAAGGTATATGATACTCTCACTCCTCCTCTCTGTGCCCAGTCTTCTTTTAGCTTATTTAATCGTTTTTAGGACACAAGTGTCTTCTTTTAGCTTATTTTGGTCTCTTTTAAAACCTCTTTTCTTACCTTATTTTAGTCTTATCTTCAGACATCAGTGTCGTCTTTTTAGCTTATTTTTTTTATTTCATCTTTTAAGACACCACTGCCTTGTTTTATTTCTTTTAGCAGACCAGTGTCTCATTTTAAGCTCACTTTAGTGTATTTTAGGACACCGATGTATTAGCTCATTTTAGGACATCTTTGTTCTCTTTTTAATTTACTTTTAAGTTAAAGTTTTAGGAGACTAGTATCTCATTTCTACCTCATGTTAGGACACCAGGGTCTTCTTGTAAGCTCACTTTAGTCTCTCGTAGGACACCAGTGACTTTTTCTTAGCTCGTTGTAGTCCCTTTTTAGGAGGACAAAGGTTTCTATTTATCTTATTATAGTCTCTTTTTGGATACCAGTCCCTTCTTTTTAGCTATTTTTTTCTCCTCTTTTAGGACACTTGTGTCTTTTCTTAGCCCATTGTAGTCTCTTTTAGGATGTCCAAGGTTTCTTTTTGGCTTTTTTTTTTTTTCCCCGTCACTTTCAGGACAGCAGTGTCTTTTCTTAGGTAATATTTCTCTTTTAGGATGCCAGAGTCTTCTATATTTTTCTCCTCTTTTAGGACACTTGTGTCTTTTCTTAATTCATTGTAATCTGTTTTAGGATGTCCAAGGTTTCTTTTTAGTTGTTTTTTTTTCGTCTCTTTCAGGACACCAGTGTCTTCTTTTTACCATATTATAGTCTCTTTTTGGATACCAGTACCTTCTTTTTAGCTATTTTCTCTCCTCTTTTGGGACACCAGTGTCTTGTATTTAGCTTATTGTGCCTCTTGGTAGTTTATTTAAGTCTCCAGAGGCTGATTTTATGCTGTTACAGGATGTCAGAGGTTTATTTTTCTTTTTTCTTTTTTGAGCTAATTTTAGTCTGTTTTAGGACAGCAGTGCCGTCTATTTAGCATATTTGAGTTTCTTTGAGGACACCAGGGCTTCTTTAACACAGGTTCCTCCTGTATATTGTAGATGGTTTTTAAAATCTTTTTTTAATGACTGAAGTGGGGGAAAGATCAAGAAACCAAAACAGTTGTGGTTTCGGAGAACTACTGCCTTGCTTATGTTGTCTTACTTCACATGGAGCTAGTTTCACTTCTCCATTTCGTTTGTTAATAATGTTCACTTTGTTCCACTTGAAGTTACTCAGACAGACAAGACGCAGTGAAACAGAAGGAGGACCATCTCGCTAGAAGACAGGTAACCGCTTTCTTTAGCACAAACCGATGTTAGCATCTTTTTCACCCCGCACGGTCGATGGTTACGCCGCGTGTGTGTGTGTTGGGGATCTGTGAAGAGAGATACTGATTTATAGCCCTGCACCTGTCTCAGTGTTTTTCCCTGCAGCTGCACTGATTCACTTGGTGTAACACTAACGGATCATTCACACACGCCGTGTTAAACTGGTGATATGATGATGATGATGAATTCTGTGTGGAGACTGGCTTTTAGCTGGCTTTTGGTAAAGGACTCTCCAGTGTCCGCGCTTGTGTAACGTCCAGCTGCGGTAGGAGAGAGGAATAACCCACTTCAGGACATGCTGTCACAGGAAAGTCACCACTTCTAGGTGAAAACCCTTACAGTACACAGGGCTACAGTGTATCGCGTGGTCTTCCATTATTTTATTTTATATTGCACACTTTTACATGCAGTTTACAAGATTGTAAGAATGTATTTTTGTGCATGTTGTTTATTTATTTATATATATATATACAAATTTAACGTTAAATACGTCAGTACATGTCATGATCACTTTTCCAGTGCGTGATTTCAGATTACATTAGATCAGATAACACGTTCGAAGCATCGTTAGCGTTTTGTGTTTGTTAAATAAAGAGTGAAATCATTCTAAATCTTAACAATCTGAATCTGGTTTAATTCCTTATTTTTGCCCTCCATTTTTATTTGTTTCTTGATTTTTCTAAAAACAATCATTTTTATTTACAGTAAAACATTAGATTTTGAGTGACTTGGTCTGTGAGTGTTTTACAATACGAGCAAAAATGTTTAATAAATTTGAACTCGATAAACGAGCGAGGTTTTGATATACGCATGTGTGCTTCGTCTTCCGAGCGTCACGTGATCACAACTGAACCGATGGTTCTTCCCCCTCTTTCTCTCTCTCACGCGTGCGATGTGGGAGTGTGGGTAATCGTCTCCCATGTTCAGTCACTCGTACAGTCAGCATCCGCGCATGCATGTGTACTGTCTACTATAACATTGTGACTGTGCGTGTGTGCGAGTGTTCTTTAGTAACTGTGCTGCAGTAACGGCTCTCGTGAAGAACAAGGTTAAATGCTGTAGCAGTGCGGGAGATGAATCTGTTTAATGACAACTTCGCATTTCAGCGAAATCCTTAAAAGAAGGCAAAAGCACGAGTGTCATTAGAGAGGTTCACTGTCACGCACAAAAAAAAAAGATCCCAGTAACCATACAGCAGTTATTTCGTGTGTGTATGTGTGTGAGAGAAAGTTGTCCTATATAATAACCTCTCCTCCTCTCTCTCGTCTCACACTTGTCACGATTAATTTGTTTTATTTTTACTTTATATTTTGTATTAATCATTTTTATATGAATATTTTTGGGTTCTGGAAAGAATCATCCGAGTTTCCAGTATTTCTTTCTTTGAATGCTTTTCATTACAATTGCGCTTCCGGAATGAATTATGCTTGCAATCCAAAGTCTAACTGTATTTTTATTATTATAACTTATTTATTTATTTATTTTTTTGTCCTGGACTTTGGTTTATTTCTTTTGTTCATTTATTTGTTTTTCACCCCTCATTTTGGTTTATTTATTTGTTTTTGGTTTATTCCTTCGTTTCTGATTTAATATTTTGGGTTTTTTTGCCCTCCACATTGGTTTATTTCCTTTGTTTCTGGTTTATTCCTTTTAATCCTCCGCTTTAGTTTGTCCGTTTACTTTTGAAGGTGAGAGTCACTGTATTGGTATCAAAATCTTCTGTTTAATAAGAAAGTTTAATATAAGCTCAGATGTCCAATCAGATGCTCCCTTAGCCACATACACGTCCCACCTCCGGGTGCGTCTCTAACTCTACAACATCGGCGAACCTGATTAGTCTGGCCATGTCCGTCTCGTGCCGGAGATAAACCCTCCATATTTAGCCAGTTCGTCGTATTTATCTAGTTTGCTAACTACGGTCAGGACGTGTATCCTGAATGCTATTGGTTGGTGTGTAAATCACTCGGGTTCTGCAACACACACAGTGTCACTCTGATTTTCAGCAGGAACTCAGTCATCATACAGATCAAATCACTGTACTCTAGACGCTTCATGGGGAATTTAACAAGTCTCTCATTTCCTTTTTCCATGGGAAACGTAGTCTGTATCTTACTCAATAATCATATTTTTATAACATGCACACACCACACACACACACACACACACACACAAAAATAGTCTTCTCTCCTAATACTATATTCACATTTGGAATACCTGTAATAGTTTCACATCCAAAACAACTAAAGTCGTGGGTGTTCGAGCCGTTTTATTTCGAGTACTTTATTTTGCATCATTAGGGTCTGTGGTTATAGCTGTGGTTACTTTTTGTGCTTCAGCTCCTCACACCACCAGGTGCTTGAATTGGGATCCTGTCTCACTTGCTTTCACTAGAAAGTGAGTAAGAACATGGACGCCTCTCTGAAAGAGAGTCGAGCTCAATGAGCTAGCGAGGTAGTAACGCTAGAGATACGAGTGAAACTGTACCGCGGCTGCAGGGCAGCGTGGCGGTTCAGCGGTTAGCATGTCGCGTATGTACGAGTGCTTCTGTCTTTAGCGTGGATGGTGTGAGCAGACATCTGGATATAACTCAGGTTTGAGGTCAACTTCATGAGATACCGAGTAATTTACGGGGTTTATAAAATCTTTTGGTTTATTTTTTCATGTCAAAGGTAAAAAATTGCACCAATTTTGTTGAGACAGATGTGCAGATTCTCTTACAGCCAGTCAGATATGTAGCGAGTTAGAGTGGCAACTAGTGAAAACTGAGAAAAGGCAGACCTTACTGCACTGTAGGTAAAAAAAAAAAAAATTGCATGTTTAATATTCAGTGCTAATAGCTGCTTTCAAAATATATGATGTTTTTAAGTTAATGTTTAAGCAATTGGAATGTATTTTTTTTTCATAGAACCAAAGCCTGTCTAACAAACATAATTATAAAAATAAGTTTCAAGGTTGTGCTGCAACAGAAAAGAAACGAAAAATTAAATAAAAAGGTGGGTGAGACCAATAATGCTTAGCGTTTATTTACAACAAAAGGGATTTATCCAATCCCCAAAAAGTGGCTTAAAGCTTCTGAAGTCCCAAACAATGAACAAAAATTTCCTCTAGCTAATCCTGAAGTGAAATAAATACCTAATGCTTCACCAAAAGAAAAGAAACCGAAACACAACACACTACCCTTACTAACCACAACCAGGAGAAAACAAAGTATAAACAAAGTGCCGTCGACTTCCTACTAAGCCACTATATATAGAATTATATATACACACACGCACAAGATGTATTTACAAAAACCAAGCAAACGCAACCGAGGATGAGCAAATATGGTTGAAACAAGCAATACAAGGTCATACCCGGAAAAAGTCTGTCAAATGCCAATCAACAACACAAGGTGGAAATAAAAGCATAGTCACAAAAATGAACACGCACAGTATCTAATTCACAGAAAATCTCGGTATAAACAGAAAGTAAAGGCACGGTCTACAGCGCTGTAGTCTGAAGGGCCTGTCTAGGCCTCTGGGTCTCCTGGTTAACAAATCATCAGGCAGGAGGTGGGATCGATCAGGGTAGAGCAGGTGAGCAACCAACAGATTGGGAACCAGTTGCAGTGGGTGCGGCCTGAAACATTAAGGAACACACCCCAACCCACCACCAGCAGAGACACAAACAAAACACAGTATAAACAAATATAAACTTAATATCGTAATACCCCCTCCCTTAAGAATGAACATCCTGTTGTAGCACTGCCACATAAGGTGCTATTTTATATAGGGGTAAGTAAGTCGCCTCAATAAGAAAGAAGCTGCAGCGCCTTATTAATTGCGCCCGAGCAGGTTTTATTTGCCTGTATGTTTTTAGTGTGTATTGGTTTCCACTCAAGGAACCAATCGGCACTCCAACATCGGCCTCCCGGGATTATACCATCGATTCCAGTGAGACCGATTCCACTCCCTCTTTCACGATTGCAATAACCTGGACTTTTTATACACTCACACCCTTTCCGCTTGTTATTGTATATATTTTGTACATATTGTTTTCTTTATTGGTTTCGGTGCGCCTTTTTCGTTTAGTTTTTTGTATAATACACTTTTGGTTGGTTTGAATTGGTCTTGGTTGTGTTATTCTTGTTCAGTTGGTTTTAAAGCACGCCGACACGAAGACAAAGATCTCTCGTTTTTCGTAACATTAGTTAAATATATTTTAGCTGAGCGTTACACTGTTCACGCCTATGTTCACCACATTGAAAGTTTATGCTAAGCAGAGGTATGGCTTCAGGATGTCTAGTAGCAGGACCATCAGGATTTAGCAGATACCAGATTTAGTGAGGAAGGGGAACCAAAACAATCTAATAAAATTCTCTCAAAGGACTCTTCCCATACTAGGGATAGCTTAAATGCGGTAGCAGGTCTTCCTTACACCAAGGTGACCAGCGAGATCATGGTCATCTGCAATACGCCAAACTTGCGTTCCATCTGATTTTGGAGCAACAACTTGGAAACCAGGCCTCGACTCATGCTCAGCATCAGAGGGTGTCCACTTTCACATTAAAACATCATTTATCAAAGAAATATGCCATGAAGTGTTGAGGTAACTCAGTACTATATCTATTGCTGCAGCAATACAAGGAATGAGAGACGCGTCAAATTTCTGATCGACATGGGGCCCAATGTCCCATGTACCGAAATCGTCTTCCTGTACGGATAAGGGGGCCCTATCCTCCGGTAATACACGTGGACTGGAGGACAAATTTTTGTCTTCAAACACTGGATTGTCACTACACATTAAATGAATCAGAAAGTTCGTCTGCATCCTTCATTTTACGAGCCTGACCATGTGTCACCACACCGTGGTGAAAACTGTGTCCCTTCCCCGGAGAATGAAATTTTTAATTTGCTGTCCCCAATGAATGCCACGAAAAAATATATACTGTAAACAGTCCAAGGAGTGTGCAAATTCCTCAAAGTGTGTGTGGGGAAAAAGTCGGCAGTGGGTGTGCAAATTATTGTGCAAACGTTTGCTCGGATGATGGTTGATACTGATCTTTGAACATTTATTGCAGAATTTGCACCGACACTGATACAATCAGATCATGATTGTACACTCCTGTCAGCTGTTTAGCAGTCTGATGGCAGTGGGGAAAGGAGGAGTTCTTTGACCTTGAAGTCCTTCATTTCCCGTTTCTGTACCTCCGGTCTTGAGGGGAAGAGGTGAGAAAAGTCTGTGCTCGGGACGGGTGGGGTCCTTGAGGATGGAGGAGGCAGTTCGCCTCTGGACTCTGTTACAGTAAATGCTCTGCAGGAACGGCAGCGAAGTCCTTGTCATCTTTTCAGCAGTCTTCACCACTCCCTCCAGGTGTTTGCAATCCGTAACAGTAGTACTGCCGTACCACACGGTGATGCAGTTGGTCAGGATGCTTTCAATCGTGCAGCTGTAGAAGGCAGAGAGGACCTTAGGAGACATATCAAACTTCCTCAGCCTCCTAAGAATGTACAGCCGCTGCTGAGCCCTCTTAACCAACTTCGTGGTGTTGAGTGTCCAAGTGAGGTCATCGCTGATGTAGACGCCTAGATAATATTTAAAGCTGCTCACCCTTTCCACTTCCAGCTTCCGGATGAACAGTGGTCGATGAGGTCCTTACTCCTTCCTCATTTCCACGATCATCATCTTAGTCTTGTCCGTGTTGAGGGGGAGAGAGAGAAGTTCTCCTCACGCCATGTCAGTAGACTGGCCACCTCCGTCTTATCGGCTGCTTTGTTCTCAACATGGTCCCATCACTGCGCTGTCGTCAGCAAAATTTCAGGATGATGTACTCGTCTATGGTGTAGACGATAGGGCTGAGGACACATCCCTGTGGAGAGCCTGTGTTTATGCTGGCTGATGTTTGCTGAGGTCCGATTTCCAACAACTGACTGGGGCCTGCCAGTCCGAAAGTCTAAAAGCCAGTCACAGGGTGTAGGGTGCAGGCTAAGTGTAGACGGTGGGGTTTGTTGGGGATGACCATGTTAAAAGCAGAACTGTAGTCTACAGAGCATCCTGATGTAAGAATCTCCTATATTAACGCTAAAATCAAAACATTATAATACCTGGTCATTTCCTTTAAGATGATAATTAAGATTGGGATTAATGGAGCCGCCAAATTATTAAGTGTAAATGTAAATAAGTACATTTTAACCCTTCAGTCCATCAAACATATTTTATTTGACTGTAATTCATTTACTCCTGTGAGAAACCTGTTTTATTCTGTTGACACTTTAAAAATCAAACGAGTACATCCAAATTTAATTTTAAAGATCTTATAAAAATTTATCTTAAACATATCTAATTTTAATATTGAATAACAAAAACCGACTCGCGACTTGTATATAGCCGTAGAAGCTGGCACAGCATTAAAAAATTAAGAAATAAGTCAATTTTAAAAGATGTTCAGATATAAAGTGTGCAAATGTTTAAAGAATAACATTTTGACATAGAAAAGGAGAACATGTACAAGTTAGACAAATATCATTAAAAGTTTGTTTGTTGATTCGTTCTTCACAAGTGGGATCAAAATTTTGCACCTTTTCCTCAACCGATAATC
Organism: Leiocassis micropogon; assembly: GCA_028565275.1. Classification (NCBI taxonomy): domain Eukaryota; kingdom Metazoa; phylum Chordata; class Actinopteri; order Siluriformes; family Bagridae; genus Leiocassis; species Leiocassis micropogon. The sequence continues at coordinate 4,733 of JAOVVA010219628.1, read as the reverse complement.
GCGCATGTTAATAATCAATTAGTAATGGTCCTGACATTTAAACAAATCAAATGGCACAACCCCCACAAATTAGTCATGTGAAGTAATGAAGCAGAAAAATTTTAAACAAACAGAATGGAAATAAATATGAGTACTGGAGAAATATTATGCAAAACATTCTGTTAATCGGTTAATTGTTTAATAGCAGTTACTCGTTAATGGTTAATCATTAACGTCCCTAATCACAAATAACGGTCTTGCTCGTTTCAACTGTGCTGTCGTCAAATCCAGTAAGAAATTATAGACCACAAAGTTCCAGCCACTATGAATAGTCTGTATGCATTTATATTTTATAGTTTTCTTTTTCTTCTGATTTAGTCAACGTAAAAACCATCCAGCCCTCCTCTTCTACACGATGGCTAAAAACCAGAGCCGGCTAATACGTGCCTCCTCTGAGACACCACCACCAGTGGACGCCACAAGAGGGACAATTTCACTCTCCTGGATTCTCGGATTCAGGAATAAAATTTGCTAACTCTGGTTTGGTGAGCTCTTTTCTGTTGCACCACTCAGGAGCCACTTGGAGGTGTGGTTTTGGTAGATGTTCATGTTTAGAGATGAATGCGCTGTATTTAAATAGTTAAATAGAACTCACGTTATTACTATTCCAGTAGCTGGAATGTGAAATTTCTGAAATGTCACAGTTTAATATATATGACCTGGTGTTTCTGGGGGTTTTCAGGATGTAAGTGTGAAACTGAAAGACTGCCGGAGTTTCTGCGTAACGATACACACCAGGACACCTGCATGATGCAATGTAGTGTAGAGTAGCTGCAGCCCTAGATTCAACAGGAAGTGTGCACTGTGTGTGTTTGTGTGTGTGTAAGAGAGGGAGAGAATGAGCCATGCATGCTAAAAAAAAAAGACATTGTTATATTCAGTTTGCTGTTTTTCATTAGTGTGAGGGCTTTTTTCAGTTCTGAATGAGACCTGTTTCATTAACATCAACCTTTCCTCCGCTTTACGCTCTACAAATGCCAGACATTTTGCTGTCACAGACAACAATAAGAACGACTCTCTAACAGTGTTTGAGTTCACACCGTGGAACAAAAAACATGACCTGCTCCCAGTGATTTAATGCTAACAGTTCTATCAGCGTGAGAGATTATTGATTAAAGTTACAGCTACAACACTCAACTAAACGCCACCAACAGAGCTCTTGAGGTCACAAGGAGACATTTTGCTTGGCAGTCAGGACACCGATAAAAAGATAAATTACTGGCTACACTTTACCCACAGGGATTTTATTGAACACATGACGAGAAACCGGATAACGTATGTATGTTGAGAAACTTGAGTCACTGGATCTTACTGATTTTTATCAAGCTCTCGCCGTTCTTTGTAGCGTTTTTGAGGACGGATTTACCATATGGTGACGTTCACAGCTTTGATATCAAATAGGATTTAATAATGAAGTACCTATTCTTCTTATCTTCTTCAGGCCGCTCCCATTAGGGGTCGCCAAAACGAAATGTTTGTCTCCTCCTAACTCTGTCCTCCTTTGGTGTGTTTAGCCTTTTAGAAAAAAATAAGTAGAAAAATCTATATAATTTAACATTTGGGGGGAAAAAAAACTATAATAAAAATGTATCTAATGCAAACAGCGTCAGAAGAGAAGCTTATTACATGTAGTCCCCTACTTACAAACATTAGAGTTAAAATTTTTTGCAGATACGAACTACGAGGTTCTACAAACATTCGTAGATGCGAACAAATCGCTTACGTGTTAACTTAGCTTGTACAAAAAATAGACACTGCAATGTACCAGATTCCAATATTTACAATTATATACAATATTATCACAGTGTAAGTGAATGTATAAAATGTCTAAAGTCCGGGAGAAATGAGTCGGTCTCACCGGTTTCCGGGAGCACGACCATAGAAAATGTCTGTTTTGTTGAGGATTTTCCAAAATTAGGATTATTCACCATCAGGACAGCTTTACAGGACAGAGTTCACAGTCCAATACAGTGGAAAACAGCTATGACAAAAATGGCGTTCGGGATTCCCCTTCACCAGAAGACACAGAAGACAACACTGTTACATTTGACATGTGTGAGATTCATTTCCTTAAGTGTGGTTATGGTTTTTGGTCACATGATAGCAGTGTGGGGAAAAAGGGGACCGAGATTTAGTCTAGTGGATCGGTATGCTTTACATTGTATATTCGTGTCAAAGGCATATAAGACTTACTTTGTCGGACTTAAGAACAAATCTGACTTACAAACAGAACTCGTTCGTAAGTCGGGGACTACCTGAAATGCTAACAAAACCATAACGCCAGCCTCGTCCTGTTCATCCCTACGTCTCCTCACAGTGTAGCAGAAGAACATCATGTATATTGGATGTTCATGTTAAATATACCGAATGTTTATTTCGTGGAGATGCTGCCTAAGATAAAATATTTCTACCTAAGCACAGACAGTGGCTCGTCTTTAACCGGGATTAATATAATTGTCTACCAGGTTTTTGACCTTGTATGTTGCGGCATGTCCCCGTGCCAAACAACCGGCCGCCATCATAACGCCACAAACGGATCGCTGGAGAAAATGGAGACTGCGGCTAAAGATACAGTAGTAATGATGGACAGAAGCAATGACTGATATAAACAGAACAGAATCATTTTTCACAGGTCTTGAACGAATCACACAAATCGTCTGGATTCTGTTAATCTACACTTATAAGATATAGGAATTAAGAAAACCTAACTCTTAATTAATCTTGAGGGAAAACAGAATGAACTATAAACTATTATAAACTAATAGTCGAGCAGGAGTGAAAGAGTAAATGAACGTGTGTGTGTGTGTGTGTGTAGTCAGGATGGTGTACCTGGGTGCTTCCTCTTGCTCATGCCGTATTCTGACCTGAATTTTATACCACTTTAGGAGAGCCAGGTGTGTGTGTGTGTGTTTCACTTGCGCTTTTTTGGTTTCCCTGTCCTAGTCGTACCCCTGTATCCTCACCATGCACAGGTGAATTTTACCTCAGCGTTTTTGAATTTCCACCATCGTTATTCATGTGCCCTGTTTTTTTTTTTTTTTTTTTTTGGGGGGGGGGGGGGGGGGGTGTTTCCCATCTGTTTTTTTCATTGCCATCGAACCCCTCTGAGTTTAAAAATCAGAAATCAACCCGAAGATTGAAGACTAAAATACCTCTACGAAGGAGACGGCTTTTTAAATCCTAACCAATCATTACACTTGCTTCAGAGCTTTTACTTTTACACTGTGTGAGTTTATACGTGGGCTTGTGTTGATAAAAGCTTGGAACTTGGAAGTCCCCACTTCTGATTGGGGGGAAAAAACTAAGAAAACACTCCCACTTTGTAGTAGCTTCAACGTCATACCTAAATCATCTAATAGCACTCTATAGACTCCAGCAGATTACACCTGGGCTGATGTGTGTGTGTGTGTGTGATGTGAGCAGCTTTATTTCAGGCCTAATACGCTATAACGCATTTTTGCCGTGTGTTAAGTGTGCATAAAAATTGCATTTTAATTAATGTTTTAAAAAAGTTGCTTGCTTTATTTTTTTGTTTTCTCTCCCTGGCCTCAGTGAACCATGTTGTTGTGTGAGGAATCGGAATGTATAGGTGTGAGAAAAGTCACTTTACCCCAAATAAAAGGTCTTTGAGTGTTGTTTAGTTGTTTCGCTATGGGCACACACGCAACACTTCATAAACTCAGTTCTGTCTTCAAAACAATCTGCGACGGGTTTTTTTTTTTTTTCCTTCTTCTACTTTTTCACTGATTTACTGCTAGAGTTTGAAATGTTATTTTCTTGTATGTCTATTTTGACATAAGTATAAAAGTTGCACATAAATCGACCATATTTACATCAGCCACAAAGCCCAGTATGTGCTCTACATAAATAAGTGAAATGTATTAGCTACTTAGAATGGTGAAGATTTAAAAATGACACCAATTTAAGGAGAGCCCTGAATCACCGCAGGTCTTCAGAAAGGCCTCAGGGGGTTTTAAACAAACAGCAATTAAAGTCGCTTGTTTTGTAAAAGTCATTACGAGGGTTTTGTGGTGAAATTTTGTTGAGGGTTTTATTTGTGTGAAACTACAAATAAATGAAAAAGAACATATTCATGGACATAAACTCTGCTTAAAAGATTTTCCTTTAGCTTTAACTTAGGAAAGTTCTAATCACAGGTCCAGGTTTTTTATTATTATTATTATTTTTTTCTATCACTGCTCATGTCTACGAGAACTCTGGTGTCTTTACCTGTCCTGTAGCTCCGCCTCAGACTGAATGTCTTCTTTATAGGTGGTTTGCGTTGTTGCACACGACTGTACTGACAGTGTGTCTCAGGTCCCAGGTGACATGTGCACTCATGCTGCTGCTTCTGTACTCTTAAAGCAACCTTTACAGTTTGTCAGATAAAAGTCTGATAAAAGAGCTCGCTCTCTCTGTCTCTCTCTGTCTGTCTCTCTGGTTTTTGCATATGATCTGATATTTGGACCGTAACAGTGACTGCATTCGGATAAAGAGAGGCTGAGACGTGGAGCGCCTCACAGTCCCGTTTTTTCAGGCAATGGACCCTGATTAAAATCGCTTCCGAGTTTCTGGTAAGCTTCACCGGTCAACAGCTCAGGTTTCGTAATCACTTCAGTATGGATCCATGACTCGAGGTGCAACAGTACCCCCTTTTTATATGGTGAACAGCCAGAGTACTTCTGTCTGTCTGT